>BJCM01019739.1:878-25021 GCA_018326385.1 Flaveria bidentis
GTATGTTGACCATAGTTTATCACTCATCCTAGAGATCCCCAGGTAAGCATAACTAGTCCCGTAGGATTTATACGATATGCTTGCCTTAGCCCGAAGGCCTTTTTCCAGGAAATCCAGAATACAGGTGTCTATGTGTCACATAAATTTCTAAGGTTCATGAAATCAAAACCTTGATGAGAATTTCATAGATTAGACATAGAGTCTAAGGAATTAAACTCATGATGATAAGTGTAGATTCCACATGTTGTCGAGAATAAGTTTAGAAAGCTTCATTGGTCGGGGAGAATCAAAGAGTCGAAGTTAAGTTTAGGGAGACAAGTATCAATGTTTAGGCAATCATATGCTAAGGCACCAAATTGCACATAAGAGAGCATAGCATTATGTAGCATGGAAACTATATAATTACAATATAGAATTATGATTCTATAAGGTTCATGCATACTATAGTCTAGGTCACCATTTCTAATAACCTAATTCCCTATAGTTATGGGCTCTGATACCAATCTATCACACCCCAACCTTGACGGCGAAAACGTCGAGGAGTGAGAGTTAAGATTGTTCACACCCACATAACGCTATTATTAAATCCAAATATATTATCCATAAGTTTGAAAGGTACATTACAAGCATAAGTCTCAAATATGATTCCCCTTGTAAATTCGAGAATATAACAACGTTTAATTACCTGTTTTGTTTCGAGTTGATGATATGAACAATCGAAGAAACAAGTCGCGGTCGAAGGTGCACAATTTATGTGTAATAGCTGATGATAATCCAATTAAAATTATGGGTAGCTTCGTTTGATAAGTTGGACTAGAAACCCCTCATCAATTCGAGTTCAAAATGCTGGATTGATGGTGAACACCTCCACTGCAGGTCGCGACGAAGGTGATGTTTGATTTTGGTGATTTTGAGTGTTTCAGGAGAAATTGGCAATGGGAATAGACTAGTGATAGTTAAATGATTGTGTACGTTCGATTAATTGAATTATTATGAGAGTTTAATTGTCAAATGGTTGTGAACTTGATGATCGTCGGTTACCAAGCTAAATCGACATCCATAACCGGCTTAAACACGAATTAATGTGCCCCTAACGATTCAAAACGTACCTACGAATTCGTTTGGACGGTTTAGGTTTAAAAACGAAAGGTTTTGATGGGTTTTTAGGGCCGCCGGAGCTCACCGGAATATGGCCGGAAACATGGCCGGAAAATCGGGAGTTTGATTTGAAAGTTTGATAAATTACGCAATTGGCACCTTTGGTTTTTAATTTAACATTTTATGTTAAAAACTTTCTTTTAAGGTTTCTAAAATAACAAAATAACCCCCTTGAGTTAATAAACACTAAGTTTTAAACATTATTCTTTATTTTAAGTTTAAAAGTTTTTATAAATTATTATTACTATCATTATTATTTTTTTTTAATTTTATTATTATTAGTTAATATTATTATTATTGTTGTTTAATGTTATTATTATTATTAGTATTATTAACATTAGTATTATAGTTATTATTATTATTGTGTACAATTTAATTGTTTAAGTTGTTAACTTTTCAAGAAATATTGTAAAATAAAAAAAACAAACATAAGTGGCCCACAAGTTTCATAAATGACCACAATGGTCCTTACAAGATTAAACGAGGTCAATAATTAATTAACCGAAAATACAAGATGTTACACTCCTTCACCAATCTGCTTACCCGAGCCAAAAATCATGAGTTGTTTTTCCGCACCATTCATGGTCACTCCACACCTCCTGTGGGGTTTGCTGCTCAAGGTCATCACCCACCCTCTCCTTTTCGAGGTCATGGGACTCGCTCTTATCGTGGCTTTGTCTCTAGCAGCCCTCGTGGTGATGGCCGTGCACGTGGTCGTCGCCCACCACATTGCCAACTGTGTCGTACAGATGGACATTTTGCTAATACTTGCCCGAGTATACGAATCTTTGCATCACATACCACTTCTCCTCCTTCGACTGATGTGTTAGCAACTGCCTTTCTGTCACAGTGTCATGTCTCCTCTTCGGGACCAGATTGGTATGTGGACTCGGGGGCCACCGATCATATGACGCCCACTGCCAATTCCATATCTAATCCTTCTCCTGTTTCAGGTAATGATTCTGTTACCTTTGGCAATGGAACAACTCTTCCTGTGACTCACAAAGGTGACTTCACTCTTTCTAACAAACTGTTTCTCAAAGATATTCTTGTTGTTCCTCAACTAACCAAACCTCTCTTATCTATTAGCAAGTTGACTAAAGACAATCTTGTTGATGTTGTTTTGTCCCATCCTTATTTCTCTATACAGGACAGGCAGACCAAGCGTGTTCTAGCTCAAGGAAGGTGTGAGAACGGTCTATATGTTCTCCACCCGGACCATCAAGTTTTATTTGCCTCTACTTGTCCTAAAGCCTCTTTTGAGACTTGGCACTCACGTTTGGGTCACGTGCATTTTGATGTTATTAATAAATTACAAAAACTTAGATTATTATCTGTTTCTGCTTTATTGCCTAAACCAAATATGTGCACATCTTGTCAACTTGCAAAAAGTCATCGCCTTCCATTTAATAATAATGAAAAAAGGGCATTGCACCCTTTAGATCTTGTTCATTGTGATCTTTAGGGACCATCCCCGGTTAGCACTAGCGATAGCTATCGATATTATGTCATTTTTATTGACAACTATTCTCAGTTCACTTGGTTCTATCCATTACGGTTAAAATCTGACTTTCCTAGTGTTTTAAAAGCCTTTATTCAGTTGGTCCAAACTCAATTCTCTTGCAAGATAAAAACATTTCAAAGTGATGGTGGAACCGAATTTATCAACCATAGAGTTCGAGACTTGTTTGAGGAAAATGGTACCTTTCATTGATTATTATGTCCCTATACTCCTCAACAAAATGGACGGGTTGAAAGAAAACACCGCCACATTGTGGAAACGGGCTTATCCATGTTGTTGCACTCTCATCTTCCCACATCATTTTGGGTTGATGCTTTCTCCTCAGCAGTGTACACCATTAATCGCCTTCCTTCAACGGCTCTTGACGGAAAATGCCCCTATGAAATCGTTTACAAACAATTCCCCAACTACAGCTCACTCCGGACTTTTGGGTGTCGTGTCTTTCTATACCTTCGGGATTACTCCGATCACAAGCTCTCTCCAAGGAGCATACCATGCATCTTCATTGGCTATAGTCCAGCTTACAAGGGCTATCGATGTCTTGATCCACACTCATCTCGCATATACATTACGCGACATGCTCGATTTGATGAGACTGTTTTTCCAACTCTTGAAAACCACTCTTATCACTCACCCACCACTCATGATTTCTCAACCTTTGTTGATCCAATCTCAGTCCCTGTGCAACCATCTACCATCCCCTCACCAAACTCAACCCATGACCCCACCTCCCCTTGTTCCCTATGCATCGACAATCCCCTTTCCCCCAACCTCAACCATACATTCTCAACCTCCCATTAATACTCCTATCTCACCAACCTCATCCACCCTGGCCCCACCAAATGCCTCTTTTCCATTCCCTGTTCTTTCCCCTGAACCATTGTTTCCCCTACCACTATCGTACCACCCCTCACCGATAATCCCCCACAACCCACTGCTCCCACATCTCCCTCTTCCTCAGATAATGCCACTACCCTACAATCACCTGCCCCCACTCACCCGCCCCCACCCATACCTACTCATCCCATGACTACCCAGGCGAAAGATGGCATTTTCAAACCATGGCATTGGGCTGATCTCTCGCAAGCCATTTCCAGCCCTCTGCATCATGCTTTATTCACTACTAAGACCCCGAAGGGTTATGCCGCTGCCTCTAAGGACCTAAAGTTGGTTGATGCCATGCTTGGGAGCTTGATGCTCTTCACAATAATAATACTTGGTCGCTTGTCCCTCGACCCCATGATCGAACTGTTGTAGGGTCCAAGTGGTTGTTTCGTACCAAGTTTAACTCCGATGGCATAATTCAAAAGTACAAAGCCAGACTCGTTGCTCAGAGTTATAGCCAAACTCCCGGACTTGATTACTCTTATACTTTTAGTCCTGTGGTCAAGGCTTCCACCATTCGTGTTGTTCTTTCGCTTGCTGTTCTCAATCAATGGCCGTTGCATCAACTCGATGTCAACAATTCATTCCTACATGGACAACTCAATGAGTGTATATTTATGGAACAACCTCCGGGCTTTGTCAATGCTCAATATCCAAACCATGTGTGCAAGTTAAATAAGGCTCTATACGGACTCAAGCAAGCACCTCGCGCCTGGTTCCTTCGGTTAAGCAACTTCCCTCTTGCCAATGGTTTTACTTGTAGCAGGGCGGACACCTCTTTGTTTATCTTCAAACGTGACACATGCATTATGTATCTCCTTGTTTATGTCGATGATCTTATTCTCACCAGTAATCAGGATGCCACCCTCAAGTCTTTCATCTCAACGTTGAATAAGTAATTTGCTATAAAAGACATGGGTGCTCTCAGTTACTTCCTTGGGCTTGAAGTCACACATACCTCTACGGGTTTATTCCTTAATCAAGCTAAATATGCTCATGAGATATTAGAACGTGCCCGCATGCTGGATGCTAAGCCTGCCTTCACACCTCTTGCCACCAACACCTGCTTCTCCACTCAAGGTGAACCTTTCTCTGACCCATCCCTTTATCGTTCCCTTGTTGGTGCTTTAGAGTACTTGACCGTCACGCGACCGGACATATCATATGCAATCAATCAAGTCAGTCAGTTCTTACATGCTCCCACTGTTGAACACTTTTGTGGTGTTAAACGGATTCTTTGGTACCTCAAAGGCACAACTACCTTTGGTCTCACCTTCACCAAACCCACTCATGCATCTCTTCTTGGCTTTTCCGATGCTGATTGGTCCTGGTGTCTTGAGACTCGCCGTTCTACATACGGGTTCTCCATATTCTTGGGGGGTAACCTGGTCTCATGGAGTGCTAAGAAGCAACCTACTGTGTCACGCTCCAGTTGGGAGTCTGAATATAGAGCTATGGCTAATACTGCTGCTGAACTCATATGGATAACTCATTTACTTACTGAACTTCATGCTCTCCCAGCCATTCGTCCTACTTTGCTTTGTGACAATCGCAGTGCTCTGTTCCTTACTCAAAATCCTATTTCACACAAAAGAATGAAGCACATTGAACTGGATTATCACTTCATAAGGGAACTTGTGGCCTCGGGAAAACTTCATACCAAATTTATCCCAACCAAGCTCCAGGTGGCTTACATATTTACAAAGAGTCTTCCTAGACCTCAGTTTGAATCATTTCGAGATATTCTTTGTCTTGGTTCGCCACCGGTTCGCTTAAGGGGGGCTATCAACACACCATATTTATAACTTTATATTACTTGTGTTCATATTGTAATTTACCTATTCTTATTTGTTTTTTATGTAATTATTGTATCTATATATTCTCATCTCCACTTATGTTGGAGATCATTAAGAGATGGTTCATACTTAGCTATTTAACATTAGACATCTTAACAATTAAACATTAATATAATGCTTAATTATTCAAAAACAAATGTCAAAAGCATTCAGACATTTGCTCGTGAAACAAATAATCTACGCCATATTAAAAGGCTAATTCGGATGTTGTAAAATGACCTATTAGTCTCTTTTGTATACCAAATTACAGAGCTAATACCTTCTCTTTGAAACTTTTAAAACATTATGCTGAAAACTCAAAGAGATTTCATCAAACATCATTTTACATACAACAAAACTGACATTTCAATATCAACATATTACGATTTAAAAAAAAGAAGAAAAAAAGATATCATAGTTGCCCGTATAATACATTAATAGTGAGTGATAGATGCAGGACAATATTGTGGTTGGGAGGATAAGGTTAAGTGACTGCAAAAAAGAAAAAAGTGGGAGTAACGTAAAAAGTGGGAGTTGATGGCATTTTGGTAAATAAGAGCGACAATGGAGGGTTTTGTGTGTCGGGTAAAATCAGGCTCTCGTGTCTCATGCATCTAAAGAATGTGTGGTGGGGTACATGGCCAGCGCCAATGCCGCAGGTCTCCATTGCTTCCATCTGCTTTTGTCATCGTATTTGTTCCCGCCGTTTAGCGCGTGTGTAACTATTTTTTTTAACGATAGATCTATGTGATATTTTTATTTTTTATATTACTTCTATATTATGTTTTATTTGAACTTAGGATTTTTTTACACCATCTCCTAACTTCTTTTGTGATAAGTATCTGAGAAACGTTAAATTTAGGTTTAAACATACATTTTTTTTATTTGTTAGGTGATTTGAACGTTCGGTGATATTAGAAGGGACTTTTTTTTGTGTTTTGAACTCGAGATGATGTAAGAACAACTTTTTAGGACCTTTTCGTGACTAGGATATATATACCTGTGTTATTTGCATTGGGTATTTAGGTTTATAGGATTTTTGTGTTAGTGTTAAAAACGTCAATTTTAACCCAGTCGCGTTCAAAATCATGTTGTGTTTTTGGTGGATTGATTTAATTCTTTTGTTTGAATATATGTAATACAGTTAACACATTAGGTATCAAAGGGCTTGTTTCCTTTTCATATCAAGATATGTAGTAAATATGTGTGGTGAGTATGAAATCGGGTAAACGGGTATGAGACCGGATATAAAATTATTTTTTTTCGCGGGTATGGTACATGTATGAGATTTCATCTTATACTCATTTACCCTGCCTAATTACCCAATTGAGCATATTCGTTTACCCCCCTTATAAACTTGAAATTATTTCGTTTTTTAATTTATTTTACTTAATGAGTATATTGTATATAATTGTATCGTTTTATATTTTACTTAATAATTATGTGTTTAATATAAGATATTAAGTTTCTTATCATTTACATTATATCGTACTTTATAATGTCTCAATAATTAAAGAGTAGTAATGGCGGAACATTAATAAAAAATATATAAATGATTAATTGAAAATAGTCTAGTAGTGGCTTAACATGACGTTCTAATATCAATAGATAGTTAATGAGTATACTCAACGGATAATTTTTATAATCTTAACAGGTATACCTGATTACCTATGGACATGTCGGATACCAGATGAGTAAATACCTGATACATACATGATTTGTTTTGGGCTGGGCATGAAACACAATTGTGTAATTTAGTATAAGGTTGGTATTACACTATTATCCATGCTCGTTCCAAACGCGCCCTATTGCCACCGTATTAAAAAATTGAGAGACTTTTTTAGTAACTAAGTACCAAGCTTGAAAGTGTTTATGCATAAGTTAAAGTTGTTTAATGCATATTTTAGTATTTGTCTTTTAGTATTAATTTTATATTTACGTTCTTTCATTATAAAAACTTTTTTTTAATCTTTCTCTTCATCCAACCTATAGTTCATCCCTTAACAATATAAAAGAATTTATTTTTTATTTGTTTTAACCAACGAAACTCGATTTAATATCTTTGTAATTGATGATTTAATTTTTATTTTTATACAACATTTTGATGTTTAAAATGATGCACTTTTAAAACCAAGCACCTCCAACGTTCCTTTTGGCATCGTTCTTTTTCGCTGCAACATGTGTTCCCATTGCAATGCGAGATGTATAAACCTAGTTGAAAACTAAAAATCAAAGTAGCAAATAAGAATGTTAACACTATTTTGACTCTAAGAATTTTTTTACTAACTTTATAAAATAAAAACCAACTTTAAAAAATATTCAAATTAGGTAACTCAAGTTTTAAAAGTGTTCTATTTAGGTCATTAAATTTTTATATTTTATATAAATTAAAAGTATAAATATGTTTTTTAGAATGTTATATTTTTGGTTTCAATTAAAATTAAATTTATTAATATAAAATATACTATAAATACTCCTAGCCTGGGGACTAAATTAAAGGATAGGTGAATTTAAAAGTATATATTATAAGGATGCGTAACAATCCAACCATACTTGAAATGAAGGTTTCAAATTTATAATGTACATGAAACATTACCAACTTTAATAATGTCAAGGAAAAAAATGCTTAAGATTGAAAAATAAATAATTTATTCTTATATACAAATGCGTTTGTTGTTTATACTTTATACAAAGCATTTCAACTGTTTTCTTTTATTTAAAAATGCTTAAGATTGAAAAACAAATACTTTATTCGGTGCAGGACCATGCAAAATAAGTCTAGTCTCACAGTTTCAAGGGGACCTAGACAAACATTCTTAAATTCTTATTGATAATTTATATATTTTAATAAACATTAAGATATTAAGATAAAGATAATTAATTTAACAATTTACATAGATTTTGTTAGGTTGCAAAAGAAGTGTTGAAGTTGAAAAAAGACATAAACCCACACTGGCTTTTTCTGCCTTTTGTTTAAACTTTTGTTTCTGTGCTACCTTTGCATTTGTCAATGTCTACCTTCCATCCCCTGTTCCCTCTTTAACTCTCAAAACAACAAAATGGGTTTGCAATCATCCTCTCAATCTCCTCACAAAGATTATTATTCTTTCACAAATTTCATCTTTTCCACCATTTTTTCTTGTTGGGTATCATAAAAACCATGCCTTTTCATTGTGTTCTTGCTTTTCTTGATTATTCCCCATGATTTCACTTCATTTCCACAATTTTCTTGCACCCTTCAAGATCAAGAATCCTTTGATTGTTGTCAAATTATCAGTTCAGAAAGCTCCTCACCTCCCTTCTTTTAGGCTTCAAGAATCATTTGGGAAAATTGTTGTAAAGTGAAAAGTTGAATTTTGTGATGGAGATTGACCTGAATCATGAAGTGAGTGGTCAGAATGCAGAATCTTGTGGAAATGAAGGGGATTCATCATCACTATCAACTTTGTCACACTCTTCAAATTCTGCCTTAAAATCCCCAAATTCAACCTCCATTGACAAAGAACATTGGCATGCTTGTGCTGGCCCTCTCAACCCTCTTCCAAATAAAGGAAATGTGGTTGTTTACTTCCCTCAAGGTCACTTGGAACAGATTGCTGCACACTCATCTACTCACTTTTCACCCATTGAAGTTCCTTCTTTAGGACTCCCTCCTCAGATCTTTTGCAGAATTGTTGATGTTCAATTGCTTGTAAGATGCAAAATTCCTCTTTTTTTCTATTTAGGGTATTGTTTCCTTCACTCAGTTAATCTGATTTGCTAAGTTTTTTCATGTTTTTCCCAATTTTTTGGAAACAGGCAAACCAAGAGAATGATGAGGTTTACACAAAGCTCACTCTTTTCCCTCTACCAGAGGTAAATTTGACATCCATTTTATAATTTTGAGTTGAATTCAAGATTTCCTCTTTCACAATATTGTTTCCTTTAGGTTTTTCCTTATTAGGGTGTGTTTTTATTATCATGAAATCTTGTGGGTTTTTCTTTGTGGTAAAAAAATAAACTTTCTTTGATCTTTATTAATCCCATCTTAACTTTGTAAGTTGAACTGGTGATAATTTGCAGGGAAATTTGAAAGAAAAGGAAGAAGAGGAGGGTGGGGTTACACCCACAAGATCAACACCTCAAATGTTCTGCAAAACACTCACTGCTTCTGATACATCCACTCATGGTGGATTCTCGGTCCCTCGAAGAGCTGCTGAAGATTGTTTCCCACCTCTGGTTTCCCTTCAAATTTATGCTTTTTCATATGCAAATTTGACCAAATTTGTTATTTATATATGCCATTTTAGTTGAATTCTATATATTGGTTGAATTAGGATTATAAACAGCAGAGGCCCAGCCAAGAACTAGTTGCTAAGGACCTTCATGGAGTGGAATGGAAATTTAGGCATATTTACAGAGGTCAATTTCTGTTGTGAAGTAATTGAATTAGGGTTTAACTGAATTGAAAGTTCATGCATTGATTTGGGAATCATATTATGTTTTTACAGGTCAGCCAAGGCGACATTTGCTTACCACAGGTTGGAGCATCTTTGTAAGCCAAAAGAAACTTGTTTATGGGGATGCAGTTCTCTTCTTGAGGTATCTTTTTGTGGCGTGTTGCACATTTCTTTTAGATTTGTAAAGAGTGTAAACAAGAATAAAGTGGCATATGAGTCACAAATGTGTAGCATATGTGATGGAATCCAAACCAATAAGTAATTTGGACTTGTTTTGTTTTATGTGGTGTTTGAAATTGCGTTTTGAACTTGCGATAATGAGATTTTGATGTTTTAATAAACAAATTCTAGGTCTATCTGATTACTAATATTGTCAAGTAATTAGTTCATACCCACAACAAAACTGCTTGTCTAATAAAGGGTAAAATATAACTACTTATGTACCACTTCTGTTTAACCTATCTTGAGAGATTTCTATTTTCATTCTACAGACAATTTGTACTTTATTTCTAAAAATGTCATTTGGTTGCATCTACGAATTTCTCAGATAATCAGAATTTGTCAAACAGTTGTAACATATAAAAGTTATTTTCAACTGTTAGTTTTCTTACAACTTATTGTTGGATTCTGATTATCTGATTCTCAAATACCACATAATCACTTTCAAAACAAACATCCAAGCGCCCCTTCGGTTTGTTTGATCCTTTTTTCATGATGGTTTTAGGGGAGAAGGGGGAGAACTGAGGCTGGGAACCCGAAGAGCCATACGACCAAGGGAAATTCTTCCTGATACAACCATGGGCAACCTGAAATCTTATGCAGACATTCTTGCATCCGTCGCTAATGCAGTGTCTACCAACAGTACCTTTCATGTTTTCTATAGTCCAAGGTAAGTTCTGAAAATTACTATTAAAATAAAGAAACACAAAGTTTTAGTCACTGTTTTTATTAACTTATTTTTGACATATAACAAAATGACAAATGTAATATAGGTCTAGTCGAGCGGATTTTGTTGTTCCTTACGCGAAGTACATGAAATCAGTCAGTAACATGATATCCATTGGCGCAAGATTCAAAATGAAATTTGGTCTGGATGAGTCTCCTGAAAAAAGGTATGATGTAAAGATGATTTGCTTATTTGTTTGTGGTTGATAATATCCTTGATGGTTTTCTTTTGTTCTTTGCTGCAGGTTTAGTGGAGTTGTGACTGGTGTAGGCGATATGGATCCTTACAAATGGGCAAACTCAAAATGGAGATGCCTAATGGTACAAGCCTTAACTTTTGGACTTCATTTAAAAAAACAAAATTTTAAATTGATTTACCTGTTGGCTGTAACCAAGCAAAATATAAAATAAAACATCTCTATCGTTCATAACAAAATGGCTTTATAAAGATAGTGTTTGGAATGTGTTTATTTTGTTTGAAGTTGTAATAACCAGAGTTTAATGTTTGGCTTTTCGGTAAATTCTCATTATATAAAAAATTAAAGATAAAAACTTTTTTGTTCTATGAGATAAAAAGTCTCTCAGTTTATGATATACAGAGGGTTAATAGGTAAGTTTTGTTTATATTTAGGTGTGTTGCAGCTAACATGAAACTAATTATTCGAACCTAAGTAATAAGAATAAAAATTGCTTATCAAAACATTAAAAACAACCATAGAGTCGGGTCTATAAATCCAAACACCCCATAATATCAGCATTTGGGTTCAAGTAGTCGTATACATCCTTGTAAATTGCATAATGTCATTCATACAGACCTTCTTTATAACACTAAAAGTGACCATACTTATCTGTTTCAAAGTAAATAAAACAACATCAGTTACTTGTAATTGTCTATTAGGAGGAAAACTACATTGTCATTGTGAATTGTCTTTGTGCATAATATTCTCTTACTTATGAGTAAACAGACTATTTGAAGTTAACATGAAATGGGTGAATACGAAATAATGACATTTTGAACTTTTAAAGGATATATAAGAAATTAGTCCTTTATATGTTGTATTATATACATTTACATGTTTTCTTGCTTCAAAAACAGGTGAGGTGGGATGAAGATGTGGGAAATAATCATCAAGAACAAATATCGCCTTGGGAGATTGATCTTTGTGGTGGGACTTTCCCATTGTTAAACATTCAGTCGACTCCAAGACTCAAGAAACTGCGTGCAGGTCTGCATGCAACTCCTTCTGTGCACCCTGCTGCCGGTATGCGTATATTTCTTTAACATATAATCAAGTTAATTTCTTTGAAGATTAGTTATTAAATTATGTTGATCTTTTTGCAGCATTGGGTGGACATGTAGACTTTGAGGAGTCGATAAGATCCTCTAAGGTCTTGCAAGGTCAAGAAAATATAGGTCCCGTATCACCTCTCTATGGGGGTGGTGATAAGATGAACAACCCGTTAAACTTCGGGTTAGAACCCTCTATGCACGCTGGTTTTCCCCTAAATGGGATGATGATGATGGGTAAGAATACAAGTTTTGTTGGTGAACTTATAAAAAGTACTCCTCCTCAACCACTTTCAAGCACCCCTTACTTGGGCTTTCTGGGATCTGATAATACTAGATACCTGAAGGTCTTGCAAGGTCAAGAAATTTGCTCGTTAAGACCATTGACTGGAAAAACCGACATCAGTTCTTGGGCCCCACCAAGAACCGATCTTGGTAACAACCATTGCAATGTTAACATGTATCGAACACCCGAGAATCCTAGTTTCTATCCCCTTGGTTCTCAAGGTGGTAGAACCTTTGGTTTTACAAATCTCAATGTCTTTGAACCCAGACCAAATCCAAATCCGGGTCTGGACCCAGTGCCTACAGACTTCACACGGTTTCCCATCATTCAACCTTCGGCTGGAAGTGGGTCCATTGAGAAAACCGTTATTGATCCTAATTCGACGAATGAGAAAGATGATGAGGCTTCTAATAGCATTGTGAGCACTTGTAAACTCTTTGGGTTTCCCTTGAAGGAAGCACCTCAATTAGTGGATGCCAAAAGTATAAACAAGAGGAGTTGCACCAAGGTAATTTTTGTTATGATACTTCTTGTTTCTTATATGTTTACTGTATTTTCAAAAAAAAAAAGAAAAAGAAAAAAGATAAAGGAGTTTTTTTTCCTATGCCAAGAGTCTCTCTAGGAGCAATATCTTATTTCATGAGATAGAGGTAACGTCTACCCTTATTTCACAATCCCCAGACCCTACCATTCAGTGGGATTTTTGCAGTGTATGTTTGTTTTTTTTCCACACAGAGATTATCTGGTTTTGCTAAAATTATTTAATTTGATTTTGGATTGTAGGTTCACAAACACGGAAACAAAGTTGGTAGGGCAATTGATCTAACAAAAATGTCTAGTTATCGCGAGTTGTTGATGGAGCTAGAAGTGTTATTTAGTATGGAAGGCATGTTTAATAATCCAGATGGCGGATGGCGACTGCTGTACACCGATGAAGAGAACGACATGATGGTTGTTGGGGATGATCCATGGGAGTAAGTACTATCTTCTAGAATATTCTAGTGCTTTCTACCGTAATATCCTGGAACCATAGTATTAAAACTAAAACTTGTTTGTTAATGCTGCATGCAGTGAGTTTGCAAAAATGGTTACAAAGATACACATATACACTGCTGAAGAAGTTGAGAAGCTGATGAGCAGTGGGGTGCTTAGTGACAATACAAGCTGTTTGGAGGAAGCACCGGCTATAGTCGATACGGCTAAATCCTCATCGTTTGGCGAGCTAGATTAATCATCGTATCTGTCGAATTGTTATTTAGTTGTCTAAGTAATGTGGACTATGTGTTTTCTGATGGTCCAAAAGCTATGGAACCTTAGTTTTTCTGAACAAGTTTAGGTAGTTTGCTGGACTTGGATCAATATGCAAGAAAATAAGTTATAGACTTCAGTTTTGTGATGGTTTGCAATATTTATGTTTAACATTAATTCTTTACCAAAAGCAAACTTTATATAGGTTTATAACAATGCTAATAAAGGTGTGTTTGGGATTGCTTCTCCAAAACAACTTATTGACTTATTTATTTTCTTAATAAGTTAACAAGTTAGTATGGATTTACTTATTAACTTATTATCCTCACAATCATCACATTGTCAAACACTATAAAATGACATTTTAACTTTTTAAAAGTTAATAAGTTAAAAAGTTAGTAAAAAAGTACTCCCAAACACCCACTAAATAACAGTTTAAATATAAACCGTTCAAACCACTTGAATTGCTCAACCAAAGCAAGCCGGTTGGTTTCTTCTGGTTTTAAATCTAGACGGTTTGGTTCCTGGTTTGATTTTGACGATTTACTTGTTTAGAGATTTGATCCACTTTGGGAACTCGGAACCGGTTGTGTAAGCTAAACCGATTTTTTAATTTGTATCATTTTATTTTTCCTTTTTTGAAGTAAGTATATGTATTATAATGACAAATCATTGTTATTAATAAAAATATAGGGTTTAGGAAAAGTAATTTTTTATATCATTAATATGAAATGGCTTACCATCAATCAAGTAAAATTGTTGGCCCAACCAATCCAATTGGTTTTAATTAAGATTGTAGCACAAAATTAAA
Source organism: Flaveria bidentis (assembly GCA_018326385.1). Lineage (NCBI taxonomy): Eukaryota > Viridiplantae > Streptophyta > Magnoliopsida > Asterales > Asteraceae > Flaveria > Flaveria bidentis. The sequence goes on from BJCM01019739.1 coordinate 15,296, forward strand.
AACCTTTATCACTTGTAAACATCAGTCTCCAGACGTGTAGCGCAAATGGTAGGAAGACGTGAAGTATGTAATGCTCGTTTGAATAAGAACCTTGGTTCGAACCCTTTAGACTGCATTCCTACTCATGTTCGAACCCCTCTAGTGTTCTGGATACGAGCCAATTGTCACCAACCGGTCTCCGGTTCCGGATTACCCTTTTTTATTCCTAAAACACCCTTAACAAAAAAAACCGTATTAAAAAGCGAATGAAATAAAATAGAGGGACAGGAGTGGTTATTAATGAAACTTAACAAGGATAATATCGTAATTAGACAACTCATCAATACCTAAACACCAATATGAAAGCAAAAGAAACGAAGGAGGCTGGCTAGGGCATCTAAATATGGATTCCACGGGTGATTACCTCACAACCGTCAGATCTCTTAATCCAACGGCTCTCAGAAAACCCTAATCTCATAGGCTCTTTTAGCTCACTTATAAAACCTCTCATTCAACCTCACTTCTTCCATTCTTCGTCTTCCTCCATCCACCGCACAAGTCGTCTGCATATCAATCGTTAAGGTCAGTGTTAATCCATAGCTTTTGCTTATCAATTATAGTATATATATGCTGTATGCATCTGTATATTAGTAGATCTGTTTGTTATTTTGTCTTTTAGACATGTTATGTTTATAGATAATCTGTTTTAGCTTTGAATATGCGTGTATGTAGATGTAGCTTGAGTATAATCATTCTAGTTGATTGACCGTATTGGATATTGTATCGATCGTCGATGTTCTATTCGAGTTATCAGCTACATGTGTTTTTTTGCATGTTTATACGTTTGTATAGCTTGGATTTCAGTAAATGTTCTATGTTTGTTTAATCGCTTACGTTTTTTATGATTTTTTGATTCATAGCTTTTTGTTTAGTATCATCAACTGTTGTATTCGAGTAAAATTGCTTTATGTTTATGGATTTATAGCTATCTGTTTATCAGTAAGTGTTCAATGTTTGGTTAACCGGAGACGGATTTTGTGAATTTTGGATCCATAACTTTTTGTTTATTGTCATCATACGTTTGAGTTAAATAGAATCACTTTAGATTTCTTTTGTTGAAATCGGTGTAGCTTTGTTTTTCGAAAACTATTAGTATTTGCTGAAAATAAAGTACAGTATTCCTTTTGTTTTTTTGATCTGAGCTATTTGAATCACTTTTTTTTATTTTGTTTTGATTAATCTATGATTATAATTTTTTTAACCATATTGATCATTCTAATTCATTTTCGTTATGGACTTTTGAGGAATATCTATTATTTAGATCTGGAAGTTAACATTTGGTTTGATAATTCAGGATGGGTAAAGAAAAGACTCACATCAGTATTGTTGTCATTGGACATGTCGACTCCGGCAAGTCCACAACAACTGGACATTTGATCTACAAGCTCGGAGGAATTGACAAGAGAGTCATCGAAAGATTCGAGAAGGAGGCTGCTGAGATGAACAAAAGATCCTTCAAATACGCCTGGGTTCTTGACAAACTTAAGGCCGAGCGTGAAAGAGGTATCACCATTGATATTGCCTTGTGGAAGTTTGAGACAACCAAGTACTACTGCACTGTCATTGATGCTCCTGGACATCGTGACTTTATCAAGAACATGATTACTGGTACTTCCCAGGCCGACTGTGCGGTGCTTATCATTGATTCCACCACTGGTGGTTTTGAAGCTGGTATCTCCAAGGATGGTCAGACCCGTGAGCATGCTCTTCTTGCTTTCACCCTTGGTGTCAAGCAAATGATTTGCTGCTGTAACAAGGTTGGATTTTGTTGTTATTCTCTACAATTTGCACTGTCCTAAGATTTGGTAATTTGTTTGCTAACTGTTTTGGTTTAATGATTGTAGATGGATGCCACAACACCAAAGTACTCCAAGGCAAGGTATGACGAAATTGTGAAGGAAGTGTCATCTTACTTGAAGAAGGTGGGATACAACCCTGACAAAATCCCATTTGTTCCAATCTCTGGGTTTGAAGGAGACAACATGATTGAGAGGTCGACGAACCTTGACTGGTACAAGGGTTCAACCCTTCTTGAAGCTCTTGACCAGATCAATGAGCCCAAGAGACCATCAGACAAGCCCCTCCGTCTTCCACTTCAGGATGTATACAAGATCGGTGGTATTGGAACTGTGCCAGTGGGACGTGTTGAGACTGGTGTGATCAAGCCTGGTATGGTTGTCACTTTTGGACCATCTGGATTGACCACTGAAGTTAAGTCTGTTGAGATGCACCATGAAGCTCTTACTGAGGCTCTTCCTGGTGACAATGTTGGGTTCAACGTTAAGAATGTTGCTGTCAAGGATCTCAAGCGTGGTTATGTAGCATCAAACTCCAAAGATGACCCAGCTAAGGGTGCTGCTAGCTTCACCTCCCAGGTTATCATCATGAACCACCCTGGTCAGATTGGTAATGGTTATGCACCTGTTCTTGATTGTCACACCTCCCACATTGCTGTCAAGTTCTCTGAACTTTTGACCAAGATCGACAGACGATCTGGTAAGGAACTTGAGAAGGAGCCTAAATTCTTGAAGAATGGTGATGCTGGTATGGTAAAGATGCTTCCCACCAAGCCTATGGTTGTTGAGACTTTCGCAGAGTATCCACCACTTGGTAGGTTTGCTGTCAGAGACATGCGTCAAACGGTTGCTGTGGGTGTGATCAAGAGTGTCGAGAAGAAGGACCCAACAGGAGCCAAGGTTACCAAGGCCGCAGTGAAGAAGGGAGCCAAGTGAGGTGGTTTTGTGTTTTGGTTTAATGGTGTATTTTTATTTTCATTGTTTCATTTACTAGTTTTGGACTTGTATTTTCTTGAGAGTTTTGTTATTTGATCCTTGAAGCTTTCATTGTTGTGAAAGGTTTTTGGGTTGCAGACATTTGTTGTGGGTTAAATTTATAGTTGTTGGTCAGCAAAACTTCCTTAATCTGTTATTCTACTTAATTTTCTTGACTTCTGGTAGGGACCTTATAGGACTTACTTTTAGCAATGGCTTAATTTGGTTTGGTGTTTATTCAAAACTGTTTTTATTTAAAAACCAACATAAAAAATAAAGTTGTAAATGAGTCAGCTGATACTCTTTTATTAACAGCCTCGCTTCAAAGACCACTTGTAATAGTCTAAAAAGATTCATTCTGTTCTAGAGAAAAGGCGAAATTGTACATATTTTTGCGCACTATATAGCATTCTTTGCTCATTGTACATTTCATGACATGGTCTGTATGAATATTATCTTAGGGGCTATATGGCAGTTATACTAACCAGTTATATGGGCTCTAATGTTATATATGAGCTGAATGAGTAGATGTTCATAAAATCATATTTTGACTTGTAGAAGCAAGTAATTTGCAGACATACATCACTGATAAAGGTAATATGGATGGTATGTTACTCTTTTTCCCTCTACACAGCCTATATAGAGAATATGGGGGTAATGGATGTATAGTATAACTCTTTTTTAAGCCTAAGTGTTAAATTTGATTTGCACCTGAAAATTTGTAGTCAAAAAGACTTGTTAGGTCGATACTCGATAGACCCCATTAGAGAACTCTAGCATTTGGTGAAACAATAATGTTTGTTTTGGGGACTTGTATATATGAACTCCTAAGCTTATCATCATGGAGAAATGTAAAATGGCTCACATATTTACATGCATAGATATTTGTAACCATTGCTGGACCTAATGGTTTGATCTGGTGTCATGTGATGTCCCGTGGTCGGCACATCAATCACTTATTGTCCCGTGGTCGGCACATGCTTCAAATCGACCAAATGCAGAGGCAATTTGCATTGTTGGCTCGCGAACACATGACACATTTGTGAGACATACATAACCTCCAACATCAATAAACATAACAGATATCAAATATATAAAAACAGCACAACATTACACATTTACACATGTGATGCATTGGAGCGTTGTATGGAGCCCCTACGGTTAGACAATAGACTTGAGCACTTTTTTTATTTATAAATTTGATGCAACCAAACATTCAGAAAAGAACACACAAACCCAACCAATTCTTTCTAACTCAAAAACAAACTTTGTACATCATAACATCTGACTCTGAAAAAACAGATCCTGAAGTAAAACCAAAGAGGTAACCAGAAGGTGCATTTGCCTTTTTGTCCCTCGTAAAAACATGAGCCAAGAATGATTTGCCGGCCAGCTTCTGGAAGCCACGGATAGATAAAGAGGGATGTTAAATGTACTTGACATCACTTCATTGCAACAGCCCTCTGTGAAGCTTGGTTAGATGATATGTTTATCCACTGCTGGCCTAAAGAACCACCATTATCAAGATACGCGTGAGTGTTGAGTGAGTTTACCAATCCACCCCTTGGTGTTTCCAAACTTTCAGCAGATTCTGAGTGCACACGCTTTGAATTCACCGACTGGGATGATGACATGGCAGAACCTGAACCCGAACCTGTTGTGTTCTTTAAGGAATCAACTTCAGTTTTCTTGGCAAAACGACCACCAGAACCCCTTACCCTTCTCATAGCATGCTGATGTCGAGATTCATGAAGGTAAGGCTGTTGTAATCACAAAGCAAACACCAACATGGTATGTTATTTATCAATTATCCAACAATTTTTATAAGACACAAAATTAACAAAATCACAACGAACCTTTCTGTCTTTTATAAGTTTCTTCTCAAGCTCTGCTTTAGCACGGGATTGCCTTCGCCTTAATATTGCATGGTATTGTTTGGCATTCACATAAACAGGCTCTTGTGCCATTTCGAGTGGCAAAGGCATCCTTGCTTGCATATCAAGATACTGAGGATGAACCTACAAACACATAATTAAAATGCATGCATACACAGTTACACACAAAAAACATATATAAGAATATATGAGATCATGTATCTTACCAAAGGCTGACCATAAGCTGTCATCATTCCACCATAATATGGATCACAATAAGGATTTGGAGCACATGCCTGCAAAAGTTGATACAAAAACACGGAACTTTGAAGGTAAAATTGAATCTGAATCAAATATTAGAATATTCAAACATAAAGTGGAAGGTGCTTACGATTGAGTGGCCAACAAGCTCTAGTTGTGGGACCTGCCCCAAGGTTTCTCCATTACTTGAAAGCCCATTTGGTACTCCCTGCTGCTGATAATTTTTATCTGACCTCAAGAGATGAAGATGATATCAGTATTACAGCATAAATTTAAGACGGTAAACTTGCTCCAAGTACAATAATTATTAATCCATCTAAACAACTATGAACTTAAAAATGTATTGAAATAAGCAAATCTATCTCCAGATTCAGTTTCCACAATGATCATTAGCTTACGCAGTGATTTAGAAATTTTAAAGTGATACTCTCAACTGTAGTAGTAAGAGAATCAATTTCGGTCCAGATACTAGCTCGACAAACTAACAAAAGTTTCTATAGTAGAAAAACCAGTCTTCATAATTAGAAGTCTGAAAAATTAAACAGAGTTCTAATCCTAACTTTAGTCGAATTAGAATAACTCTCGGCTGTATTGCTATATTTCTCAATTGTCCATAACTTTTTCACCAACATAAACAGTCCAGAAATTATGTTGATCTCAGGGGTTCAAAAGCTCAACTAGTATAATGGACAAAAAGAAATATTTGTGAAATATCAATCAAAGTTTATACGGAAATATGATGACCCTAAACTGCAGCAATCAAGTTAAGCCTTTTAACAGCATGAGCTACAATCACAAGTATCAACTAATATAGGGGTTCATGATATGAAAAGAACAACTCTATGTCCCCCATTTTAACAAATTCAAACCCATATTTATAGCAAATTCACAAAACTGCATACTTATTATTATTTTTTTTCAGATAGAAGATTGCGTATTAGAAGTGAAAACCCTTGGATAGCTGCTGTCAGCTGAATAGGTGATTTTATGATAATCTAAATGAGGATATGAAAACTGATATCTAACCTCTGTGTTTCAATATGTGAAATTCTGTGTTTTAATATCTTTTGAAATCTTATATAGACCGCTAGTAACACATTTAAATTTCAATTGATTAGGCTGCAAAAACCAGCACAATAACTTAGGAAGTACCTGAAGGAAAAGATGCAGCATTTTGTGTTTCTTTACTTGCATCATCTTCTTCCTCACTTACAACTTCTTCAGACTGTGATTCCCTGTCTAGTGATTGTTCTGGAGGAGATGAACCCGATGAGTTCGCCTGCATGGCAGCAGAGGACATGGAGCTTTTGCAATACTGTTACAGCAAGATCCACCTGTAGCAGATGAGAAAAAAACCAATTTGAGTTTCATCAATGAACATTGTCATATATTCAGCAAGCTTATAATAAAAATCAATCTGAAATAACAAAATTTAACTGTTACAGAATTTATCACAGCAACACTCAGATTACAATCAAATCACATGCTTCTTTCCTTATGCATGCAGGATATCCATGTCAAATCTCAAAAGACATAAAAATTAATAAAAACCCCTACCATCATCACTCTTTAGAACCACAAACTCTAATCAGGATAACATCACGCACCCAGTTCATTAATAACCACAAACGATTAACCCTATCGTCCAATAAATTCTCATGCATGTAGGATATCAATGTCAAACATTCCGAAACATAAACAAAAATCGTTAATCATTTCAGTTTTAAGCCAAAATCAAGTCCCACAATTCAATTTCAATGCTTAAAATAAGCAACTTCAAAACAAAAAAAAACAAAACCCTTTTTGTAACAAGGGGCTTTAGGATTTATAAACCAAAAATCTTTGAAAACACGAACTCCGTGCCCTCAAATTCATCAAAAACACCAAATTGGATACCCAAATCGAATTGAAACAGCATGCCCCAACTCAATTATATTCCAAAATAAACTGATAGGAAAAAGATTAACAGCAAACGAAAACGAGAGAAGAGAATTATCAGATTGAACATGCATATGGAAAGAAACAGAGAAATTGGGGAGAAGTGAATAGAAATTACCAGTATGTAAAAAACCCTAAAATTGGGGCGATGAATCGGAGAGAATTGAGGTGTAAATCTAGAAGAAGATGAAATATGAAATTGTGAGTTTTAGAGAGAGAAAGATGTGTGTGTGTGTGTGTGGGTGTGTTTGTGGGTTTCTCTCTCTTTGATTTGAAAACTGGGCTTGACTCAACCTCACATACGAACCCCACGACTTTTTTAGGCCGACGCGTGTACCACATCGCGAATTTTCTTTCTTTATTTCCTTCCACTAATATTATTATTTTTAACCGTAAATATGTGACAATGTTTTTATTGGCTTTGCTTAGGGATGTTTGGGTATACTTCTAGCGGTTTTTTAGCGGTTTCGGTTTTATTGGTTCGGTTGCATCGGTTATTTTAATTATGATTCGATTATTCTGGTTTTTTGTTCATCCCTACTTCTAGTGAGTTACAAACAGTGTTTGAAAATGTTAAATCTTTTATGATTCCTTCATCTATGATTGAGTTGCGAAAAATTCTGGATAGGTATCCTACATCTGAACCGAATTCTTTCTGGTTAAAGAATCTCTTTCTAGTTGCTCTGAAACAATTAGGAGATTCTCTAGGTTACAACATGCTATTGGGTGGTGGTCTCGCTTATGGGGTCAAATCAATATGCTCTAAGAAGAACTATTTGAATATCAATCTCATCGATATCATCGATCTCATAAGTATCATACCAAATCCCATCAATCGAATCACTTTTTCGAGAAATACGAGACATCTAAGTCATACAAGCAAAGAGATCTATTCATTGATAAGAAAAAGACGTGAACGGGGACTGGATTGATGATAAAATAGAATCATGGGTTGCAAACAGTGATTCAATTGATGATGAAAAAAGAGAATTATTGGTTCAGTTCTCCACCTTAACGATAGAAAAAAGGATTGATTAAATTTTATTGAGTCTGACTCACAGTGATCATTTATCAAAGAATAACTCTGGTTATCAATCAATAAAATTTGACTTAGTCAGAAACTAATATAGTTAGAAGTCTTAATTGAGTTTGTATATGACTAAAACTTGGCTGTTTAATTTGGATCTGACTGAAAACAAATCGATTCATTATTTACGTAATAATATTTCCTTTGACGGACAAAAAAACTATATATTTCCTTCTTTTCATCCACAACAAATCCCGACTGTTCATCTAACCAATCGTACGATCTCCACAGTCCACCCTCACAACATTAAAATCCACATCTCTACAAATCTTACAAATCACCCCCTCACTTCACCACCACCATGCCCTCCGTCACCCTCAAATCCTTCATCAGACTCCGCCAATCACCACCACAAAACCCGATCGCAACCTTCGCGTCGACGTGGGGTGGATGAGAAGCCAGTCAGTTTGAGTGTAGGGGTGTTGGGTGGACAGATTAGCATTATGAAATTTCATGTAACATCTCGTATTTTTGTTAACTAAAAGTTAACTTTGTTTATTCTTAAAAGGGTCATTATTGTCAATTATGGAAGCCATATGTTATTTATGCTTATTCTTTTTGGTTTTCATTAAATTTTAATTTATAAAATTTAAAAATAAAGACATTAAATATCAACAATAATAATAATAATAATAATAATACTAGTAATAATAATTATAATAATAATAATAACATTAATAATACTTTATTAAGTTACTAAAAAATGTTAAAACTTAAATTAATTGAGATAGGGGGTTTGGTTAGTCATTTAAGAAACTTAATATAGGAAACTTAATATAGGAGTTTTGGGCATAAAATAATAAAACCAAAACTGCAGGGACCAATGTGTAATTTCTTTAAAAACCAACCCTCACCCCCGTTTCTCCGGTCGCCGGCCGGCAAGCACCGGCCCGGCTCCGGCGACCCCCATAGTCGTCTAAAACCCTTGAAATTCAACGCTTAATTCATGTCAATCGCTTCGTGGAACCGTCTCGAACCGATTGGTGGGTTTCATTGAAGTTCTAACGCCGGTTACAGGAGCTTTCGAGCTCGAGTAACCGTCGGTCTTTAATCATCAACCGTTTTGGCAATTAAACCTAATAATAACCTAATTAAACCAACTTGTTCGATCATATGACAACCTATAATCAAATACAACACACAATTACACCTAAAACAAACACAAACATAGATTTCGAGTGTTCCCTCCCATCGCGGCCTGGCACAACTCGAGTATCATCTTCAAAGCTTCCAAACGCGAAATTAGTAGAGGGCTTTCCATCCTTGAGTTCAATAGAAGCTATCTGTACAGCGCATTGGATTATAATCGTCATTTGACCGGCAATCGAGCTTCTTTGGTCGCGGATTGTTATTCGATTCGAATCTTTGAAATCAAACAACTATCGGGTAATTAAATATACTAACATGTTCATTTTAACCTGGGGAACAAAAGCCCCTTGGTTAATTTGGTTATCATCATCGTTTAAATGATCAATTTGATTCGAATCTAAACTAGGGTTCATCCAATTTGGGTTTTGCTTGGGTTATGTTTATAAGATATTAAAATGGAGATAAACCGCGGCTAAGGCCTTTGGTTTACTGGTTGTAGGCGTGGAGTGTGGACTTGAGGTCCCGGGTTCGAACCCGGGGACCCTCAATCCACTCCTTTTGTTTTTCTTTCACAAATTTAAATATATAAAAACTTCTGTAAATTATTAAAAATAAATTTATAAACTTTGTGTATTTTTAAAATCACTTTATTAATTTTTATAAATTT
>BJCM01020025.1:548-14840 GCA_018326385.1 Flaveria bidentis
CAAACATTACATATGTGTAACACAATGAAAGTCTAATACATTTAAGAACATTTGAACTGGAACTAGGGATATGTGTACCAACATTTAGCATCAAGAATTTAAATTGCTTAAAAATGTTTTTTTTAATTTGAAAAGGTTGTATATCAGTAGAGAGAGACATGAAATTTTGTGTTAGAATCCGTAGCATGATGCCACGTATCCTTTTATTTTTTGCTTTTATTCACTAGTTCGAAAGGAATCAAATGGGACGGGTAAAATGGCCATAAGGGGGTGGTTTTTAGCCCGCTCGTATGGGTTGGTGTCATAAGGGGCGGTTTTTTGATAAACCTCCCTAATGTACATCAATAGGTGTGGCTATAAAACCACCAACATATTCTCAAGCCCTACTCCCACACACGCGACTCGCGACCGACCTAGCCACCGTCGCGACCGACACAGCCACCGTCGCAGTCTCACAGACCCACACAGCCACCGTCGCAACCGACACAGCCACCGTCGCAGACCCACACATCCACTGTCGCGACCACACAACATCGCGACCACAACCACCGTCGCGGCCACAGGTTCGTGTAACAAGTGTTCCAAAACAGATTTCTTGACAGGTTATTTCGTGTAAACTATTTTTTAACAGGTTCATGTTCGTGTTTTAAAAAAATAACACGATAAGTTTTCGTGTCGTGTTTGTGTCCGACATGACAGATCATTGTGTCTTATCATGTCGTGTCTGACCTGTTATGTTAGCCCTAACATAAGGGGCAGTCATAATACCAACATCTTAAGGTAATATAAAGGGTGGTTTCGCCTAATTTGTACTCATTTGAATGTATTAGGGGCGGTCCAAAACCGCCCCTAACGGTAACATAAGGAGCGGTCATAATACTCGCACCTTAAGGTAACATAAGGGACGGTTTCACCTAATTTGTACTCATTTAAATTTTGTCAGGGCTATAAGGGCGGTTTTTGAGCTCACCCGTCCCTTTAAAAAATTAGATCCACACCTTATATAACTTTTTGTAATAGTAATTATACCATGTATTTGGGTTGTTATACAAATATTTGAATAGTTATAAAAAGTTTGTTAAATATCAATAATGTATCACTGAAGATACTAAATAAACCAGTTTGTTATAAATAGTTTCTAATAGTTATAATAATAGTTTATTGGTTTAAATTGTTTCTCATAGTTCTCATGCCATTTGTGATTTTGTATTGAACCCTCCACTACACACACTACTTCCACTTTCATGCATCTATTTTTTTATCATTGAAGAAAAGTTCAGCCTTTAAGATATTAGAGACACGTTTGAGACGACGAGTTCATGTTCGTTCAATAAAGAGCAACTCACATATTCCATACAAAATTACATGTCAACTGAAAAATTACATTTCTCAAAGGACAACAAAATGCAAGATGATTCTTATCATCTGCAAAATAGAATGAACTTTGAATCTTGCCTGCAACGGTTTGTGAAAATGTTTATAAGATGCTTATATAACTGTTACTAGGTTAGAGCTCATTTATTACATGAGTGTAATAAATAAAACATTAAATTATTAGTTTGATAAATATTTTATTTTATAGATGTTATTACCCATTGGTGAAATAAAAATATAATAAATATTTAAAAGTTATAACACATAATAAATTAGAAATTAATACTCTATAGTTTATATGTATTAATAAATTATAAAAATAGCTATATTTATATTTTAGATGTTTAATATTTTAGTTTACTAATTTATAATAATTATCATTTAATATGAGAGAGATAATAAATATAAATATAGATATATTTGTTTAACATATATTAGTTAAAAAGGGAAGTCAAATTAATTGTTTTTATAACTTTCATATTTATTATGAGAGAGAGACGAGAAAATGATTTTTTGATATGTTAGAATGATGACATGTGTCATTTGATATGATAGAATGATAATACGTATTTTAAAAAAAATTCTTTTATTATATATTATAGACAGATATAAATATATAACTATGATAAATATATAAATATATAACTGATAGCTAAGTCTGAAAATTTCCATCAAAATGGGCCCGACCCCGAGCAACAAATTGACCTTCTTTTCTTCTTGAGGCTTGAGCTTCTTAATGGGCTGGAAGTATTAAATGGGCCGACTCATGGATCTCCTTTATTGAGGTAACAGTTTTCCGGCTACAGTATCGATTATAGAATAACAAAAAGAATAAGAACACATTTTTATTGGATTTCCTGGGCTTCATGACACTACATAGTACTATTGAAGAGAAAAAGAAAGACCTATAAGTTTTTGGGTCATATGTCACAAACATTTATAAATAGTTTCTTTTTTATGATGGGTCTATTTAACATGTGGTAAGTTATGATAGGATCTTAAACAAATTTTATCGTCTTATAATCTTTATTACTACTTTTTTGTTTTTAGATATTAACTTCGCGTAAAGATTTTGATTATAGAGGATAAACCTAACAAGGATGTTTATATTATAGTATTCATAGTAGGTTTTTTACGTAAGTGTATTTTATATTATAATAGATAGTTTTGAGTGAATGAGATATTAAATATTATTGTGTATAATCGTATTTAAGAAAACATTATTTAACCTCAATAATTTTTTTAGTAATTTTGAAGGTAGTTGTGAATCATGCGAGAGAATAAATAACAATAAAATTATAAAAAATATTATGTGATTAAAAATAGAAGAGAAAAATAATACTTTTAATGTAATTATAAAAATAATAATTAATAAAGAAGAAGTTGGTATGAATACTCTTAGTGGTACTGGCGTGTGTCGATTGACTCTCAACTCCCCCTTGTTATAGTGTTTTGGCATTTAGTTGTTTTTTATCAAGCTTTTATTATATTTTCTTTTCCTGAAGTTACAACGAATTACTTTGTCATGTGATGTAGATTACAAATCTAGTTTTTTTCTTCAAAATACAACGAATTATCCGCTGTGTAGCAAATCGAGCCGTTAAAGAACTGAATAAGTCTTTGTTCGTGTTCGTTCAATAAAAAAATAAGTTGCTCGTGAGCTATTTACGAAAACATAATCGCACGTTCACGAACATAAGTTCGTGTTTATTCGTTTAACTAAACGAACATAAAATTCTTATACGTGTTCGTTCATTTATTACATGAACCAACATAAACGAACAACCCGATAAAAGATTTGCGAACTCTTCGTTAAACGTTCAGTTCATTTGTGGCTATAGTAATATATATAAATCTAGTTTTAGCAAAGAAAAAAAAAACCCACGCACGCTGCACGTGCAATCCTCCAAGAAGAACCGAGAGACTTCAGAACAGAAGTTTCTAGAACTCCATTCTTCTTCTCCAAGGTTCCATCTTCCACTATCCTCTGTTCTCAAATCCCACAAATCTCTTCACTCTCAATCTCTCATGTTCATCAACCAACAACAATCCAATTGACATCACTTCCACCTGATCTCACATGGCTACAGTCATGCTCCGCCGCACCACCGTGAGGCTCACTAAATCCGCCCTTATCGCCGCCATTGATGGCTCCGCGTGCACCTCACGCTCTCATTCTCGATTCCGTTTCTCCACTATACCACGCGCTGCCGGAATTCTCCCTTCATCCACCAGTTCTACGAGGTCGGAGATTGTAGCGAATGATTTACCCTTTCTCCTTCATGGAGGTGATATTCGATACAACAGGATCTCAATCTCCGGTCCTCGTCGTTATTCATCTGCTTCCGATTCGTCTCTGGTAATGTAATATACAATTTGATGTTGTATTAGTTGTAGAATTGTTAATTCGTCACTTTAAAGTTGAAGATTGAATGATTTGAATTGTTTTGTATCATATCTGGTTATCTGACTAAATTAGAAGGTGATCTTACAAGTGGAGAAGATTATTGATTCATTCGAAATGTGAACTCTGTTGTAGCTTGATAGGGGGTGTCTAGAAAGCACTGGCAATGTCAACAATTAGTGGCCATTAAGAGGAATGTTTGTTGTTTTATGATCTGTTTGGATGTCTGATGCATTTTTCTTATACTATTTGGTTTTTTGTTGTTGTAAATATTAGTTTAATCCTAAGGAGTACACTGAGATGGCGTGGGAGGGAATTGTTGGTGCTACAGAAGCAGCACACAGTAACAAACAACAGATTGTAGAGTCTGAGCATTTAATGAAAGCTCTTTTGGAGCAAAAAGACGGGTTAGCAAGGCGAATACTGACAAAGGCTGGGTTAGACAACACGTCGGTTTTACAAGCTACAGATAACTTCATAGCTCAACAGCTAAAGGTATAGTTGTTACTATGTTGTTAATGTGAGTTTTTTAGTGATGGTCATGATATTTTATACCTGTTTTTGCAGGTCAGTGACCCAAGTAATCCTCGATTAGGGTCCAGTTTAGGTTCTTTGTTGGAAAATGCAAGAAAGTTTAAAAAACAAATGGGAGATGACTTTATTTCTGTAGAACATCTTGTACTAGCATTCCCTTCGGATACTAGATTTGGAAAGCAGTTATTCACCAATTTGAACCTAAGTGAGAGTTCATTAAAGGATGCTGTTCAAGCTGTTCGTGGAAGTCAGAAAGTAACTGATCAAAGTATGAACTTTTTTATTTATGGTTCAAAGATTAATACTTTTTTCCTTTACCAAACTTGTGATCATAATATCTCTATTGTTGTACAGACCCTGAAGGGAAATATGAAGCACTTGAAAAATATGGTAGTGACTTGACTGAACTTGCTAGAAGGGGTAAACTTGATCCAGTGATAGGCCGAGATGATGAAATCAGGCGGTGCATCCAGATATTATCCAGAAGAACAAAAAATAACCCTGTTATTATTGGTGAACCTGGTGTTGGGAAAACTGCAATTGCAGAAGGGTATGCTATTGTTCATAAATTTTGCATGTTCATGCCTTTGTGCACAATAATTAATATATTTTGTCTATTAATCTATTTATCATGCAGATTAGCGCAAAGAATTGTTCGCGGAGATGTCCCTGAACCTCTCAAGAATCGCAAGGTTATAGCTTATATCACTTTGCATTTTCTAATCTATTATTTGGTACCTTTATTAGCATTATTGCCAATATCATAAATTATGTTAATAATTTGAGCAGCTGATCTCTCTGGATATGGGTTCACTGCTTGCTGGTGCTAAATTCAGAGGAGATTTCGAGGAACGACTTAAAGCAGTTCTGAAGGAGGTCACAGCTTCTAATGGACAAATTGTTTTGTTCATTGATGAAATTCACACTGTAGTTGGTGCTGGTAAGCAATTGTACCCTTTCTTTGTGATATTTTTGATTTTTTCTTCATTAAGATTTAAGATAATGTGATGGTTACTTGTAATACAGGAGCTACTGGTGGAGCCATGGATGCTGGAAATTTATTAAAACCAATGTTGGGTAGAGGTGAGCTCCGATGTATCGGAGCAACAACATTGAACGAATACCGAAAATACATCGAGAAAGACCCAGCTCTTGAACGTAGATTTCAACAAGTATTCTGTGATCAACCATCTGTTGAAGACACAATTTCCATTCTTCGTGGACTGCGCGAACGCTATGAACTGCATCACGGGGTCAAAATATCTGATAGTGCTCTAGTTTCTGCTGCTGTTCTTGCAGATCGATACATAACAGAAAGGTTTTTACCTGATAAAGGTTAGAACTTAGAAGTCAGAACAGTTCAAAAAATTTATTTTTAGTTTAGAACTTTGTTCTCTTTTATTAATGTTAGTTCATGATTGCAGCAATTGATCTGGTAGATGAATCTGCTGCAAAACTAAAAATGGAGATTACTTCTAAGCCCACTGAGCTAGATGAGATAGATCGAGCTGTGTTGAAGCTTGAGATGGAGAGATTATCTCTCAAAAATGACACTGATAAAGCATCTAAAGAAAGGTTGACTAAACTTGAAGCCGATTTGGAATCTTTGAAAGAGAAACAAAAGGAGTTTAATGAACAATGGGAGCGGGAAAAGTCATTGATAACCCGCATTCGGTCAATTAAGGAGGAGGTAATTAACAATTTACATCTATTCTTTCAGTTATTATATCGTTGTGGTTGATCCTTTAATTCATTTTAGTTTTCTTTTAAAAGATTGATAGGGTAAACCAAGAAATGGAAGCTGCTGAACGTGATTATGATCTTAACCGTGCTGCTGAGCTGAAATATGGAACATTAATGACTCTTCAACGCCAGCTGGAAGAAGCTGAAAGAAATCTTTCTGATTACCAACGTTCTGGGAAATCTTTGCTTCGTGAGGAAGTTACTGATATTGACATTGCTGAAATTGTTAGCAAATGGACAGGTATACCGTTATCAAATCTTCAACAATCAGAGAGAGAGAAACTCGTATCACTAGAACACGTTCTCCATAAACGAGTTATTGGCCAAGATATGGCAGTCAAGTCTGTGGCAGATGCGATAAGGCGATCTAGAGCCGGTCTCTCAGATCCAAACAAACCAATAGCCAGCTTCATGTTTATGGGTCCCACTGGTGTCGGTAAAACCGAACTTGCTAAAGCTTTAGCAAGTTATCTTTTCAATACAGAAAATGCTCTTGTGAGAATTGACATGAGTGAATATATGGAAAAACACGCAGTCTCACGATTAGTCGGTGCGCCACCCGGCTATGTTGGCTATGAAGAAGGCGGTCAACTAACTGAAACAGTTCGCAGAAGGCCATACTCAGTTGTTCTTTTTGA
Source organism: Flaveria bidentis (assembly GCA_018326385.1). Taxonomy (NCBI): domain Eukaryota; kingdom Viridiplantae; phylum Streptophyta; class Magnoliopsida; order Asterales; family Asteraceae; genus Flaveria; species Flaveria bidentis. The sequence continues at coordinate 7,242 of BJCM01020025.1, forward strand.
TGAAATTGAGAAAGCACACCATGATGTTTTCAACATTCTGCTACAATTGTTAGATGATGGACGAATAACAGATTCCCAAGGAAGAACCGTTAGTTTTACAAATTCAGTTGTTATAATGACATCTAATATCGGGTCTCATTATATACTGGAAACTCTTCAAAGCTCACATGGCAGCAAGGATGCAGTGTATGATTTAATGAAAAAACAGGTTGTTGACTTAGCCAGACAAACTTTTAGACCCGAATTCATGAATCGGATTGATGAGTATATCGTTTTCCAACCACTTGATTCCACACAAATCAGAAAAATTGTTGAAATCCAGGTACAATTCCTTCATTTAGACATTAATAATTTAATCCCCTTGGTCATGTATACGGAAATGTTGATTGTTTAACAAGGTTATTGTTGCATTGCAGCTGAATCGTGTGAAAGATAGACTCAAACAGAAGAAAATCGATCTTCGTTACACCAAAGAAGCTACTGATATGCTCGGGAAACTAGGTTTTGACCCGAACTTTGGAGCACGACCTGTGAAAAGGGTGATACAGCAGTTAGTTGAGAATAAGATTTCGATGGGGATACTGCGAGGAGACTTTAATGAAGATGATACTATAATTGTTGACACGTCAGCATCAGTTAAGGATGGCGTGCATATCAGGAAACTGGAGAGACAATCGAGTATGGAGGAGATGGTTGCAAATAATTAAATAAAGGCATGTGAGTTGTTCATAGATGGCCTTGGTAGTGTATAGTAGTTATGTTCAGTGCACTTTTGATTTACATTCGTTTTCTTATGAAACTTTATGCTGCTGCCGCCTAACATCTCTTTTTGCATGCTCAATGAGTGTGACATGATGTTTCTGAAGGTTTATATTTCTTTAAAAGGTTTGTGAAGGCTAAAATTCATTTGGACAATTGGACCTATTTATTTGAGAATATATATATAACATGAGACGGAGAGGGAGTTGAGTTTTGCTGAGTGCAAGTAACCGATGTTTGTGGGTCCTTTGCTTAAAGATTGCGGTATGGAGGTAGGCAGTTCTTGTTAGTTTGTCTTGAAATATTTTCTGTGTATATCTTTTGTTCAGATTAGATAGTGTGTATTTTGAAGCTTGTGTTATATTAAATGATTCAGGAGGTTTTACATGTTAAAAAAAGTAGTGAAGGTTTTTGTAGTTCAGGTTATTATGCTGATTCTATTTGTTTTATTAATTGAGGTGACATGAATCGGTTTCTACATAATTGGTTTGATTATTAACCGAATCAGTTATTGGTCAAAATAGTTAAAACCAGTTTGAGAAGGTATAAAAACCCATTTGGTGTTGCTGGTTCGGTTCTATTTCTATTATTAGCCGGACAAAAAGCTGATTTTATTACTGGTTGCCAACTGGTTTGGTGATCTGGGAGGGCGGTAAACTGGTAAGAACCATTGGTTAAGATTGGTTAGAAACCGGTTTGTGTTGATTAGGTTAATAAGCGGTTTGGTTAACTGTTTGTGTTAGATCGTTTAATACGTGGTTTGGTTATCAGTTAGGTTGACTTCATTGGAATGGTCTAAATGGGTTAAATTCGGTGCACTATCAAAGGGCGTTTTAGATCTGATTTTACATGATTGTCCTTGGATGTTAGTCTCCGTGAGTTGATTATATCAAACAGCTTATGTGTCTCTTCCTTTTTGGTTCTTCTATGGAGATCATAAGTTTGGATGAGCTTGTGAATGATGTGAAGAGCGTGTCGTTTTTGACTGACTTGTTACATGATTTGATGCTAAGATATAGGACTGTGACAAATAGGTTAGAGTTGAATAAGAAAAAAGTTGTGTTTAAGCTAGTCAAACCCATTTTACCTATACTTGGTATGTATAATGTGTTTTTCTAATGTGTTAGACGGGTTGATAGGTAACATGACACCCGATCTAGACGATATAGACTTATAAGTTTATAAATGACAACTTCATAAATAATTTCCCACCCACAAATACTAAGGGGTTGTTTGTTAAATATATTCACATTTGTCAATGATTGAACCCATGATTTTCAAGATAACCACATCATTCATGTCATTAATATGATTATGATTAAACATGATTAATATGACATATCATGCAATCTGTTTATTAAACATATTTCGTATCATAATTTGAATAAAAGATCATTTAAAGATTTAGAATCAAAAGTTTTATCAAAAGTCATCATCGAGAGAGTAGATAAACCGAGTAGTCAGACTAGGAGACAAGTAGACAAACAAATTAATCACCCCGTTATTCAATTTGCTTTAATAAAAATAAAAAAATATATTATCATTTTCTGTAAATAATATAAAAAAGATGTGTTGTAAATCACAAGAGTTCTAATTCAACTGAAAATTAAATAAAAAGTATCTTAATAAAAGCATACATACTCGATGGTTTTAATTGTTGTAGTAATTCTTGCGGTATGACTTGTGTTCTGACCGTGCTAGCTTGCTATGCATGCTAACTTCAATCAATGAAGTCATTTAATTACACTTCGGTTTTATGATTTGAGGAAAAAAAAAAAAAATACTATTTTCATGTTTAAAAAGTAATTCTAAAAAACTTCCGTTTGTGAATTAAAACAGGTTCCAAACATGATCTAACACTGATGTTGAAACTGTTTGGCTTAAATAAGTCTAGTTTCAAAGTTCAAACCGAAATAATTTAAATAATATTTTTGTTTATTTTGTTGTCATGTTTGCTATGCGTTTTATAGCGTGATCTTCTTAAGACACAAAACATTGAATTATATGTCAGGATGCTGATTTTAAAATAAGTTAAAATAGAAATAGATAATATTTTTTGTTTATGTTGTTGTTGATCGGTTCTGATTAATTTACAATAGATTCTATACACATTTGTTTTCCTTAAATATATTTAAAATTAAAAATTTCTTCATACATTCTGAATATAAGCTTGCGATGTTTTTATTTTATCTAAGTTACGACATATATTCATTTAAATTCGATTCGTGTTAATATATAAAAACTTTTTGTCTATTTAAAATTCAGTTTGTTATTTTGTAACGCTCATGTTCACAACGTTGCATGAGGCTTATATTTATCAACATTTTAAAGAAAAAATTATCCACAAGTTACAATATATATTTTGTTTAAAATCGAGTTGTATCTTCCTTTAATTTGTTTTAATATATCTTTTATGTTTTTTTGCTTTTAAATTTTAAAATATATTTTCTTATACCGTTTAACGTGCTTATTTATACGTGTTTCGATATAAATATATTAAAATGAAACCAGGATTATAATTTCCACCCAACACGTAGTTTATTTCAACAGTTAGAACATATAATATAAGTAAGAGATAATCATGAAAATACTTTTTTTTTCTTTTATGCGCTATACTTATATTTACGTTAGCCCTCAGCATAAGGTCGTACATATTTCTCCAGTTGCATTTTAATTAATAGTCTTTTAAATTGTGTTTATTCTTTTAGTTTGTACCACCATACGGCCCATCAAAACTTCAGAAAAATGGATAAAGTTAAAGAATATAAAACGTTTCGAACGTGGTGGTCCGGTTGAGTTTGCATATAATGTAAATTTTCTTGGCGGATCCAATAATATTGATTTGACACATTTCAAACTAGTATGTGAGACTAATGTCTCTAAGGAAATATCCTAGTGCTAAAATGTTTCAATTCTATTTAAGTTGATGGTTAAAATCATGTAAGATGTACATATAAATATAAATAATTAATACTAGATTTTCAGTTTTTTATTTAAGAAAGTTAAACTATATAAAGACATATCAATGTATCATTCAAACTATATAAAGATATATCAAGATATATCAATGTATCATTCAACCATTAAAGATATATTAAGAAAGTTAAAATAAAGATATATCTTGGCGGCTTAACGTCTTTTGAGGCACCAAACGAACTAAAAAAATAAGGCTCTTTTGAAAAACATAATTTAAACAAAAGCAACATCATCAAATTTCTTTAAACAAAAGCAATAAATAAAAAAAATTAGTATACTAACTTAAGTCCTTGATAGTTGATTTCTTTAATTAAAAAATGTCTAGACGAAGTCGATCAAATCAATAGGAGAAGAATGAACTTAGGAATGGTTGTTTGCTTTATAAATTGTATAGTTGTATTTCTTCAATAACTTATCAAATCATCAAAATTTTCATCAGGACTCATTCAAGTGTTCTTCTCGTTTCAAATTTCATTGAGTCATATAATACCAAAATCCTCTATTAACATTTTTTATAAATGGAGACCCTTATTTTTTAGGGGCCCCAAGCTCAATGCGTGACAACTTATACTATAAAGTCGGTCCTGCTTGTATTTGTTAGCTACATATGTGATATACGAACAAGGACACCTATGTTTGTTAGCTACATATGTGTGTCACGTCTTATGTAACATACCAAGAAATTGATTACTTTCATGAATTTTCTATTTGGTTTGTGTTGAGGTAGTATGTATTGGTTAGTAATTCGTAACAACATTTAAAAAAAGATTTAACTCATCAAATCATAGACCAAATACTTTAAATTATGAAGAGACAAACCTTTTTTTTAAGAAACAAGTTTAACTTATGTGGAGACAAACAATTTAAAATGATCATAAGAACACTTTTGTAAGACAAAAGGTTTATACTATTTGGTTTGTGTTGTAGTAGCATGTAGTGGTTAGTAATTCGTATTCCTTTGCAGAAACAAAGAAAGAGCTGTTAGCCATTAGAGTGTAGGGGTTCACCAAATACATGATGACATTGTGTTTGTTTTCTTCTTCCACTTTTGTTTCTTGTTTTGTGGACAAATTGATGCAAGTAAATTTTTCTGTCAATATTATATAATATAAAAATATTTTAAAAACTTTATTCGTCATGTAATATTTAGTAACAATTATTCATCAAATATTTGTTGAAATGAAGTTAAAAAGGTTCTTTAGAGTTCACCTCCACCAAGCGATCCCGTTACACAACAGGTTTTCACCGCATCATTCTGTAATTGCTCTCTCAATTTTTAACCTATAATATTATTGTTAGGCATATTGTATATATACATATTTACAAAGGTCGGTGGCATATACCAGCAGCCAAAAATACCCCTCAACTTTCTTTATTTGATATTTTTTACCCCTAAACTTTTTTGTAAAACTTTAAAAAAATGTCACTTTCACCTTTTTAAGTTTTTAAAGTTCCGGAATTATTCCTGTAAATTATAAATTCAAGTCCATCATCGTTAGGACCTAATCAGATGTGACTCGGCTTAATTATTTTTCAACAAAGGCCTACGTTTTGATGTAAATTTTGTTCAGATACGCCACCGGCCAAAAATACCCCTCAACTTTCTTTATTTGACACTTTTTACCCCTAAAATTTTTTGTAAAACTTTGAAAAATGTCACTTTCACCCTCTTAAGTTTTTAAAGTTCCGGAATTATTCCTGTAAATTATAAATTCGAGTCCATCATCGCTAGGACCTAATCAGATGTGACTCGGCTTAACTATTTTTCAACAAAGGCCTACGTTTTGATGTAAATTTTGTTCAGATATTAGTTCAGTCAAATTATACGTTTTGACGTAAGTTTTGTTTGGGAACGCGTCAGATCAAATATAATATATTTTTGTTTACTTTACGTTTCGACGTAAACTTAATTCGAACACGAGTCAAATATAAAAGTTACAACATATGTTTTGTTTGAAAAATAGTCGGGACTAATATAATACGTTTTCATTCAACGGTATAAATTCGAGTCACTCTACATATTGGCGTAAATATAGTTAGAAAAAACCTTGGGTCAATTGTAACTTATACATTATCACGCAACGTGCGGTGTCGCGGCAACACGCGACAGGTAAAAATGCTAGTTGAAACATATATAGCAAATATTCACATATATGATATTGACAAATTGCACCACTAGTTTTTTTAGGAAAAATTACAAATATCCCTCTATAAACTTTATTAATTACATATATACCCAACTTAAAATTTTAATCACATATATCCTCTTATAAAACTTAGTTAATTATATATATACCCAAATTAAAAGTTTAATTACATATATCCCCTTTTAAAACTTAATTAATTACATATATACCCAAACTAAAAATTTAATTATATATATCTACTTTATTAAACATAGATATTACATATTTACTCATTTTATTTTTTATTAAAAATAACTTATATAATTAGTATTTTACTCTTATTTTTATTAAAATATATAATTAGTACCTATACGACACATGCACTTCAAGTTTCATTGTGCAACATAAAAGTATGTGTTCGAATCATGTTGCATAACGTGATTGTAAGTGTCACGTACAGCAACCGGAAAAAAATAGCATTAAAAGGTAAAATACAAACGGAACATAAAAAACGTGAGTATAGAACTAGTAATTAAAAAGCTAGTAAAAAATAAAAACATAATCTTATAGTTTAATAAAAATAAGAGTAAATACTAATTATAATTTATTTTTAATAAAAATAATCAAATGGATAAATATGTAATATTTATGTTTAATATTGGCGATAAATATAATTAAACCTTTAGTTTAGGTATATATGTAATTAATTAAGTTTTAGAAGGGGATATATGTAATTAAAATTTTAATTTGGGTATATATGCAATTAACTAAGTTTTAGAAATGGATATATGTAATTAAACTTATAATTTTAGTATATATGGAATTAACTAAGTTTTACAAGGAGTTATATGTAATTAAAATTTTAAGTTGGACATATATGTAATTAATGAAGTTTGTAAAGAAAAATTTGTAATTTTTCATTTTTTTAAATGTCAAATTTATTTTAATCCTAAATTATTTTATATTACATTATTGTCTGGGTTTTCATGACATCCCCTTTATTAGGCAAAACTTCTGTCAGTTGGCTAACCCCACATGTTATATGTTTTTGTTTAGTCTTGTACTTGTGATATCCGTCATCAAAAGGTCCGTCTATTGACGTATTTCCGTCATCTTTTCGTTAATCGGTCATTCATCACCTTTATGAACTACCTGTGTGGATACGCTTGTGCTTTTGTTGTTGCATTACTGTCATTTAAACCTTCACACACATCACTACTGTCATCATGAAATACACCATTTTTTTATATATAAATTTTTTGTTATAAATAAAACCATTTTCAAGTTACAAATACCATTAACTACATTTTTATCATTAATATAACGAGCCTAATTAATGTCGTTTTCAACCGAAATAAATTTAGGAACTCGAGGGCTAAGTGCAGGGACTAAATGTGGCATTTTGTGAAACTAGGGCTGGGTATAAATACCCCTTTACCAGCCCTAGCCTTCATTCCATCTTCATCTTCTTTATCTTCATCTTCACCTTTTTACTCAATTTAGCACAAAAAACCGTCCCGTTTCTTGCGTTTTCACCGGCACAACCTCGGCTACAGCTGAGACAACTTGTTTCTAGCAGGTAGACGACCTTGGTCGTCCTTTCCTCGCTCGTTTTACTTCTGCGTTTTTAGGGTTTCGGGTGTTCGGGTCCAACCCGAGCACATGAGGTCGTGTGGGCTTGTGTGTTGCGCTTCTGAGTGTGCTTCTTGCTTAGAAATATTAGGATATCGATTCTGGA
>BJCM01020032.1:0-12053 GCA_018326385.1 Flaveria bidentis
TTCGTACGACTGAACATTCATTCGTGCGACTGGCCTTTCAGTCGTGCGACTCGCACAATCGCACACAACTCCAATCGCATACACACAGTCGCATGACTCAGACGCACGACTCGCCCAGTCGCACCACTCAGTCGTGCGATTCGCCCAGTCGCATGACTCAGTCGTGCGATACACCCTGTCGCATGACTCAGTCGTACGACTCGTCCAGTCGCACGGCTCAGTCGTACGACTTGTCCAGTCGCACGGCTCAGTCGCGTGGACAGTCCAGTCGCGCAGAACAGCAGAATCACGACTGCCGAGTGCAGAGCAGCCTCCGGCCGCTCCGTGCTCGGGTTTTAGACTCCAAGGACTTCCAGAATCAATATCCTAACATGTCTAAGCAAGAAGCACACTCAGAAACACGACACACAAGCCCACACGACCTCATGTGTTCGGGTTGGACCCGAACACCCGAACCCTAAAATCGCAAAAGTAAAACGGGCAAGTTAAGGACGACCAAGGTCGTCTACCTGCTAGAAACAAGTAGTCTCAGCTGTAGTCGAGGTTGTGCCGGTGAAAACGCAAGAAACGTGACGATTTTTGGTGCGAAAGTGGTGGACAAAATGGAGAAGAAGAAGATGAAGAAAATGAAGAAGATGAAGGCTAGGGCTGGTAAAAGGGGTATTTATACCCAGCCCTAGTTTCGCAAAATGTCACGTTTAGTCCCCGATCTTAGCCCTCAGGTTTCCAAATTTGTTTCAGTTGAAAACGACATTAATTAGGCTCGTTATACTAATGACAAAAATGTAATTAATGGTATTTGTAACTTGAAAATGGTTTTATTTATAATAATAATTTATATAATATGGTGTTTTTCATGGTGATGATAGCAATATATGTAAAGGTTTAAATGACAGTAATGCAATGACAAAGGCATAAGCGTATCCACACAGGTAGTTCATAAGGATGAGGAATAACCGATTAACGAAAGGATAACGAAAACGCGTCAATAGACGGACCTTTTGGTGACGGATGTCACATTTACCAACTGTTTTAACAAATCTTGTGAGAATGTTTTAGGATCCAAAGATTTTGTCAGGATCGTGTACACACGGAATACTAACAGATTCTGCGTTTATACTGAATCAAATAGTGCGGAACCCAATTTGATTGGCAATCCAATCAGTGAGAAAATTATCCGATCGATATAAGATTGAAACTAAACATTATGAATGAGTAGAGATCGATCAGGATTGATCTATGAAGTTGGACAGGCTTCCTTGGATGTTCTAGACGGCTAGGGTTCGTTTATTATGAAGTGTGCTCTTAATTGTTAGGTTTTTCCACGAATTAAGTGGTATTAATAGGTTATGGGTTTCCAATCATATGACTGAACCATTTGCATGGTTCAGTCGTGCGACTAGATCATGCGATTTATCCATACGCACGACTGAAGGTTCAGTTGTGCGACTGAGTCAATCTTATGTCTCAATCTTGCGACTGATCCAGTCTCCTGGTTCAGTCGTGCGACTGGTCCATTAGCATGATGTATTCATGCGTATTGTCCATAAGCATGGTCGATTCATATGAAGACTCGTACGACTAAGTTTGAACACATTTCTCAATCATTATTGACTAAGAACTATGCTCAACAACCTCAAACCTTTATAGTAAGTTCATTATACTTTAACACACAATAATACTATGAAATATTAAACATTATAAACATCAATCACATATTATATTCCATTTAACCCATTCATTACATATATGTAAGACATGAAATACTTTTACATTAAGCACATAAACTAGGGTCACATGTATCAATAAATATTTTACCCATAGGTGATCTCGATCCAATATTTGAGCTGAGAATACCCTTAAGTAGAACTACTTTAGCTCAACTGTAACTAACTCTGTAAATGAACTTTCTATCAGCACAATAATGACAAATTCAGTTGATACATCTGAGATGCCTTCAAATTCTATCTTAGAGGCTCAACTACTAGATAAAGAAGCTTCAAATGTAGACGATCATGGTGGTGGTGAAAGTGATCAAGAATTTCTTGATGCTAATAACAACTTCATTGAAGACAACATCAATGATGTCACACACTTATTGGATCAAGTTTCACTTGATAAGTGTGCTGATGTGTTGGGAGAAACCTCAATGCCAGATCTAAATTTCTCTAAGTTGGATGTATCTCGACAACTTGTCGTGATTCCTCAGTTGAGGATCCATAAGTCTCATCCCACCTTAAAAATCATTGGAGATGTTTATTCAGGGGTAAGAACAAGAGGATAAACCAATGATGCAAATGTTTATCTTCACTCTTGTTTCTTATCTCAGATAGAGCCTAAGAAGATTTATGAGGCTCTGAAGGATGGAAGTTGGGTTAAAGCTATGCAAGAGGAGTTACTTCAATTCAAAAGGCAAAAGGTTTGAAACTTATGTCCTCTTCCTTATGGGAAGACTACTATAGGAACCAAATGTGTTTTTAGGAACAAGAAGGATGATAGAGGGCTTGTCATAAAAAACAAGGCAAGACTTTCAAGGGTACACACAAGAAGAAGGAATTGACTACACAGATGTTTTTGTTCCTGTAGCAAGACTAGAAGCTGTTAGGATATTCTTAGCTTTTGCTGCATCCAAGAACTTCAAGGTCTACTAACTTGATGTCAAGTGTGCTTTTACTATGAGGTGATTGATGAAGAGGTGTATGTCAAACAACTACCTGGCTTTGTAGATCCTGATCATCCAGATTATGTCTGCAGGCTTGATAAGGCTCTATATGGGTTGCATCAAGCACAAAGGAAGTGGTATGAGACTCTATCTTAGTAACTCTGCAAGCATGGATATAGAAGAGGTACTATAGATGGAACTCTTTTTTATCAAAGGAACATGAAATAATTTGATGCTAGTTCAAGTGTATGTAGATGACATCATCTTTGGTTCAACTAATCCAAAGCTCTGCAAGACTTTGAGAAGCTGATGAGTGATAGATCTGAAATGAGTGCCATGGGGGAACTCAATTTCTTTTTAGGAATTCAAGTGAAGCAATTTGAAGATGGCATCTTTATAAGTCAGCCAAAGTATTTTCAAGAGATACTCAAAAGATTCAACATGACTGATTGTAAGGTTGCTAAGACACCTATAGCAAGAAACCACTCTCTTAGGCCTGATCTTGAGGGGGAGTGTGTGGATGAACACCTCTACAGGGTTATGATCGGGTCTCTTATATACCAAACAACTAGCAGGTCTGATATCATGTTTGCCACATGTGTTTGTGCAAGATATCAAGCCAACCTCACAATGTCACATCTTATCACTGTCAAGAAAATTTGAAGATATCTCAAAGGTGCCTTAACATTTGTCCTTTGGTATCCAAAAAATTCTGATTTCAATATGTATGCATATACAGATAGTGACTATAATGGATGCAATAGTGACTATGTCGATTTCTTGGTGGAAAGGTTGTCTCATGGCAATGCAAGAAGTAATTTTGTGTCTTTGCATCAACTGCTGAAGCTGAATACATTGTTATTGCAAGTTGTTATGCTCAAGTGCTTTGGATTCAGAATCAGATGTTCCACTTTAAGGAGACTCTTATTCACATAGACAACAATAGTGTCATCTCTATCATAGAGTATACTATGCAACACTCAAGGAGAAAACACATCAATATCAGGTATCATTTGATTAGACATAACTTTGACAAATGATTAATCAAATAAGTCAAGGTTAACACAAATGAACAATATATTGATCTGTTCACCAAAGCTTTTGATGAACATGGATTCAAATATCTTGTATCAGCTATTAGAATGATTAACTTTGAGTAGCTTATTCTTAAAAGTTAATCAAATCTTATTTCTAAAAATTTGTGTGTCCTTAATTTGTCTATATCTATCACCATTCATAAGCCATTATTTGATTTGGAAGTAAAATTCTTTTTGAAGACTTTTCATAATTTTTGATAATTTCTCTTTGGAAAATATGTTTTTACCTTTGGAAGAAATTGAAGTCTTTAAAACAAACAACTATCATAGGACATTTACCTTCAGAAGAAATCTCCAACATATCTTCCGAAGCTTAAATTTGTTTCTAAGCACTTGTATGTTTCAAAGAATCCTTTTCTTCCGAAAGTAATTAACTCTTAAAAGTTTTTATAACTTCCGAAGGTTAAATCTCTTCCGAAACTATCTAAAATGGCCAATCTCAACCGCAGAAATGACCCAAACTTCTTCATGCAATTACACATGCAACACAATCAGGTTTCTCTGTTACACTCTAAGCAAGATCACCATTTCTTAGAGGTTTGTTAGTTTTTGCTCTATCCAACTATTCCACCTCCCTTACCATTGATCATGTTCTTTATGAGGATCATCTGCTTGATTTTTGGAAGACCTATAAAGAGGTCATTATGGATGGAGAGAAGGCACCCTCTGGTATAGTGCAGGGGAGGACAATCTTTATCACTCCAGCCATCATCAACACTCACCTTGAGCTGGATGATGAGGAAGGTGAATTGTCCTTTCCTAAAGAAGTTGTAAACCACTCCTTTGAGAAGATGGGATATGAAGGAGATTTTTCTTTCAAGACCTTCCAGTGGAAGTACTTACTTTATATGGTCATCCACAGCTTATCAAACAAGCATGGGGGCAGGGACCAGAATCCTGAAGATCTCTCCTTCATAGTGTATTGGATGGTTTAGGGAGTCAAGTTCAAGTACTCTCAGTTTGTTTATACAAATTTGCTTGCTAACTTGGACTCCTTAGAATATTACATATTTTCTAGATATGTGCAACACATTCTCAACTGTGAACTTGACTCATAGTTGAGGGAAACAAGTAATGTTCTTAAATTAGGACAGATGAAGCCCAACATCTTTAAAATTTTGAAGAAGCCAACAGTTATCTTCTCTGGGTAGAAACAACCCTTGTCCCCAAAATTTTAGAGCTCATTGCTCAAGGTGACAACCTAGAAACATAAGCTAGTGTTGAATCCACACCTTCTACCTCTCAACCACCAAAGCAGCCACAAATCACCCTTACCTACCAAAGAAAACCCAAACGAACCTCTGCACAAGCTACTCAGTCTGTGCAGGCCCCCATACTACTACCCACACAGGAAGAAGTGGACACTAGAGCTCCCACTTCACCTGAGAAGCAAACCGCTCCGTTTCTTCAAGAATCAGTGTTGAGGTTCCTCATGCTCAGTCTGATGAGCTCACTAGCCCAACAGCCTTAAGCCTACACTCTGAGTCTCAACACTCAAGTGAATAACCTTTAGGGGAGAGCTACCATCCCTAGCCTTTATATCTCAGCTAACCAATCCCTAGCCTTGATTTCTATGATAATGAGGACTTAGGATTCAGTGAGTACCATAAGTCTCTCTACTCTTCCTCCACTTAATGAGAGATTAGTGCTCCTGACTCTCCCATGTCTAGCCCACATCATCTACCTACCACTAAGCTAGATCTCCCTGACCCTGTTCAGGAGGTCCATATGGAAGAGGCTCTCACTTCAGCAAGTGATTACATCTTTAAGACCTCAACCATGGCAACTTAGACCACTAATACTCCATTTGAAGTGGTTAGTGAGCAGAGGATAACCAGCAGCCAAGAACATGATGTTGGTGATGAGACTAAGGACTTTAGTCCAATTATCTTACCCCCCACCCCTAATGAATCTTCAGATGAAGAAGAGCGGAATCTGAGACTAAAGGTGCAAAAACTGTCAAAAACATGCACCTATTTAGTCTTTAAGGTTAGTCACTTAGAATATCAGATGACTACCTTACACAATAGGGTCAATGATCAGCAACTTGGGATATCTTATCTCAAGGAGAAACTAACTGGGAGACCTTTAAGAAGAGCTCAACCAGGAACACAAGAACCTGTGGATATGATTGAACTAACTCCTAGCTCACCTATGCAAGAGGATGACGCTACCAAAAAGGGGGAGAAAGTCATTATAATCACAGAACTTGGGAGTTCCTCACAGAGTATGGACGTTGAGGACTCACCATCCTCGCTTGAAGTTGTTCATACTCAGCAACTTCCTCAAGTTCACATTGATGTGAAATCTATAGAATCTCTCATTCAAAGTCTCTTTAAGGAAGGCATACCAACGGTTGTGTCATCTCCACCTCAAGGAACTTCCAACTACATCATAGGGTGCATGTATGATGCTGACAGAAGAACCCTTATTCTTCAAAGAGTTCAAGGGTAGCAAGATGTCTTTAACTTTTAGACCTCAAACTACTATAAAGGTCTTGACCTTATCAACATGCCACTTGTCAACCCAAGTCAATCTAGACAAGCTGACAAGTTGGCTCAAAGGATTCAAGATAGCATTACTGAAGAGATTAGCCTTAGAAGGAGACAAAGGCAATCAGGCAATATCATTGGTCAACTGGATTTTGAGGTGGACCCTAAGATTAGCTTCAAAGGAAAAACCTTAACTGAAGGCCTAGTGATGGAATTTGAGAGCCCTATCACACCTACAACTGCTTCAGAAATCCATTCCCTTGGCGAGACACTTGCTGGTGAAGGTGTATCTCAACCTCTCTCTAGCTAAAGCATGGATGTTGCTCCAAACAATGAAGGCCAAAGCTCTCTCCACCCTGAGTCACAAAGGTCTATGAGTGACAAAGAGAAAAGGAAAATAACTCTTGAGGAGATTGAGGAGGAGGAGAGAGAGAGAGGAAAAGGAATCTAAGGGGAGAAAGTTCATCTGCAGGGTCTCCTGGCTTCATGGAAGCTGCAATCAGGGCTGTTATAGACCAAACACACAAAATGATGAGTTAAAGGCAGTCAAGATTGCTTACTTACGGACCAAGAACTATAATATTAATAATATAATCTCCCTCCCTTTAGAAGAACTGAATGAACTGGCTAACATGGAATTGTCAAGAGAGAAGAAGGAGGAAGAGGATGCAAGATTTTTTCTTCAGATCAAGGAAGCAAAGAGACTGAAAAGGCTCTACAAACATGTTCCTACTCTTTTACCAGTTCAAGAAAGTCCTGTGTAGGAGATTATGGCTCCACAAGAATCTCAGATAGACAAAAAACTGATAGGATGATGAGCTTTTTGAAGCTATATGGATTCTCTGGAAGGAGACTTGGCCCTATGTCTCTATCCACTATGGATGGGCACATTAGGCTGATCAAGCAGGAGATTAAAAGAGGGGAACTTGTTGACTTACACTCCCCACCAAGTCAGGTCCCTCAAGAAGTGGAGGTAAAGGTTGAACCTTTTGAGACAACACAACCTAGACCTCCTACTGAATCTCAGCAAGCTTTGTCTTCGGATCCACAACAGGGTTCCATCCCATCTCAATCTAAACCTGTGAGAGAGGAAAACCCAACTAAGAAAGACAAAGATGATCAACAAGGTGTTATAGGCTAGTCTTCTCAATTTAAAGTGTACAGAGGAGAAAGAGGATGGCTTCTAAACCAAAGTATAAGAAGAAAACGAAAGAGGCATCCATCTCTAAACCTCAAGATGAGTCAAAACATCCTGAGGATGTGCAACAAGAGGAAGCTCCACCAACTCCAACCCAAGTAGCTCATCTGGCATCAGGAAGACTCATCTTATCTTGGACTTACACTACTAATCCAGAGAGATGGCATGTGATCAGAGATCAAGGTATTGAAGATGTCTGTACATGGAAAGACATGTTGAGTCTACATTCGCATGATCTATTTGAGATGAGAAGACACTATGAGAGTTTGAATGATCCTGACCATCTTATGAAGAAAGGCATGGTCATCATCATAATAAGGACTATCAATATCTGAAGTCTTCAAATGTTTTGGTAGCATCAGCCTAGGGGGAGTTTGTAAGGTTTCATATAAGGCTGATGCAATCCAAAACATCCAAAGTCTATCATGCATGCATGCATAGAAGTACCAAGTTGAATGCTTCAGAAGATTCACACTATGCCTTAGAAAATATTCCAAGTGTGAAATCTTTCGAAGGCAAGACAAACATCATTTGAAGCCAAATATGAAGTCTTCTGAAGCTTCAAAGACAAAGTCTTCCAAATCCAACACATGAAGACATATTTCTTTCGAAGACTTTTTAGTGCATGCTTTATCTGATGTACCTTTTACTATAAAGCTGGACCACCTTTCCGCTGCAATACTGTTTGACTCACCAACTTTCACAATTTGGTGAAAGGTTCATGCTTTTGGTAAACTGTATATTGAGGTCTTGAGTTTGTTGCTTTCTACTTTATGTACTTTTATTCTTTTTGTAATATATTAGTATGTGAGCTATGGCATGTCATAGTCACTAGTCAAAAGGCAATCTGCCTTTTGACTCTACATTGATTTTGTTATTGTTACATCATGTATCCAGCTGGCCTTCAAAGTATGGTCAGTTGTAGGATGTAGTATAAAGTATCTCAGGTCCCTTGTATTTTTCTTTATGCTTTGTAAATACTTGTAAAGAACTTGATAGCAATACAAAACATTCTTGAAAACCAAACACTTGTGTTCTTGTTCTTGTTTTTATTCTATCTTTTTATTACTTGTGTTTCATAGTATCAAAGTTTGATTGGTTACTAGTTTCCTATTTGACCTGTTAAGTATTCTAACTCACTCTCCTCATTATGTGTTATGTTGTTAGTGACCATCCCTTAAACGGTCCTGCAGGGATCTTTGGGAATCATGCCTCCTCCTTCACCGGTGGCTTGAACCATCGGACATATGGTCCGTTCAAAATAGAGAGCCAGAGTCTCATGTTTTGATTTCTTATGAAATCCTCCATTCAAATTTTTCTGGTATCATAGTCATGTGATTTAAACATAGGAGGTTTGGTCTTAGTTTCATTCTCCAAATCATGCTTACTAGAAATGGTTACAGCATTCATTTTGAAGAGATAGAGGGTATGAAGAAATGAGGTGTATGATAGTATGATCAAAAGAAGAAACACATGATTTGTTGAAAGATAACTTCAAGGAAATCAAGAACCAAAGCTCTAATACCACTAGTTGGATCAGATAATGTTAGATTAACAAGAACCTCTTCTTTGATCAGTAGCTAACAAATTTGGTATCTAAGTTAACTACTTACTAACAAAACATAAATACATTGCGGAAGGTAAATACACAAGCTGTTCTTTTAAAGTATTCACTTGATTAATCGTTTGAGTACAAATGATACAATCTGTAGATAAACCAAGTGGCTTGAAAACCTTGCCTCTACTATACAAGTGTGATGACTTTATACTATAAAATCTAAACAATAAGAATAAACTATTATATGTTTAGAATGTACAGCAAGACAGACAATCAGTACATCAGAGTTAGGCAACTTCGATACTATGTTGTCTGTGAAAGACAGAACACAACAACCATCGGTACATACAGTCTTGTCTTGTGTAACAGTTGATCAGCAACTCAAGGAGTATAAAGCTGATCAGCAGCAGTCAATCGGTAGTTCTTCTTTAGAATGTTGATCGGTAGTTGTTTTATGCTAATCGGCAGACATTCAACATATGTGATTCGACAGATGGTTCAGCACTTGGCACTATCATATATCTATATTCATAATTATCTTGATGTACCTCCTAGGAACCTCTCTTTCTCATTACTATCCTAAATCATAACATTTCTCTATAGAAGTTCAGTACCATAATCATTTCAGATGTGTGTAACCCATAAGCACGTTTAAGTCAATATTACTGTTAGTCTAATATCTCTTTTTTGGGGTTCTTTTTATCTAATGGGTTATATAACATTTTGATTACAATAGTGTATCCAATTCATCACAATTGACTTGTGTGCTACTTTCTAGGCTTGATCTACCATTATAATGAGTTTTGATTACACAAATACCCTTCTTTTATTACAACTTGCAAGATAATAGAATGATATGTTAAACTCATATGTATTGTTGTCAAAATTACATGTGCCTAAATGGTGGCAAATTCCCTAAAAATCCTATCACATACGTATGACGTGCCTATAATCCTTCCTAGAGTTCTATAATAAAAATCTATATTAATTAAATTAAATATCTCCTACACATATGCAGAGTTCAAATAATAATCACCCTACATATGCAAAACACGTTTCATTTTAGTTTCAAAATGCTAACGGTAATATTAAATAAGTTGAACAACTCAATTTAAATACAAGATTTATAAATGGGTTAAGACAATACTAAAACTTTAAATCTTATATAACAAATGGTAGAAATGAGATAATGATAAATGTGTGTTAACAAGAGGAGAGATAAGTTTGCAAAAGTCAAAGAAAGTAAACTGAGACTTAACGGCAACGTTGCTTTTACTTGTTCCATTAGCAACTTCCCGAAGCAATTAATGTTTACCGATTTCTAAACCAGCTTAGAAAATACCCTTTCGACTTCAAATAATTAATTTCAACTGTCACTGTTTTCGAAAATAGTTATGTTTCTTAATTGTCTTTCTTTTTGTAATGGGAAAAGAATCCCAGTAAAACTTTTTGAGCATGCTAACACTAAGATTATTTTTATTAATCTTAGTTAATGTCTCTTAAATGATATTTTTAGTCGTGTCAGCAACAACTCACCCTTGTAGCCAAAACATATGTGTAATAGTTAATGCTTCTTAATACGGCTTCAATGATTACATATTTATATGATTATGAGAAGTTAAGACGTTATGATAAAAACTCTTACTTATATAATGCCCTTATCTACCCCGAGGGGTGGTGTATACATTACGTTTGGTCTAAAAGCTTGTTTGGAAGTCTATTCATATCATCAAGTTGGGGTAGAAAAATTAGTGGTCAAAATAAAAGAGTTAATAGATTCGTATACAAATCAGTTGAAGAAATACAAACGGGTTAAAAACTGGTTATCTTGAAACGGACATAAATTCTGACCGGTTTAACACGACAAACTACACAAAATATGAACAAAAGTGTTGAAAATGCTAATATTTTAAAATTCGTAACAATCTTTTTGGTTTTGATTAGTTTTGGCCATTTTCTTTTAAAATTATATTTTACATTATCTGTTTAACTTTTGATTCCACTTAAAAAAAACATGTTTGATGTAATACTTCAGAGTTTAAAAATAATGTTACGTTAGCTTGGTTAGTCACTAATATTTTTTATGGATCACCCACTCTACAGCAGACTCGTTTATATAATCCGTGTTAAATACAATATGAATTATTTTATGAGAATGATTACTTATATTTTTGGATGTTACGTAGATTTTAAGAGCATCAATATTATTTAAGCCGCACATCAATCGATTGATTCCCATATATTCTAGGAAATAAATTATAAAACGCAAGTGGCAAATTAATAGGTGATGTGGGGGCCTAATGGCTTACCAGACCTGACCTAACTCGACTAAGTCATCACTTTTAATTATTGTCATTACATCTTCTTTCTTAATGTTCCATAAGTCTAGCACTAAATGAGTAGTAGAATTTAAAGTCCCAAAATGCTTTGTGCCTCAAAATCGAATTTGACTTCTTACTCCTTAGCTACTTTAAAGTTATAATTAGGTCGTTTACCATTTATTGATTATTATATTGATCTATATACATATATAATTATTTTATATAGTATGTATATGTGAGGATTATTAGTCGTTACATAACACTATATTATTAAAAGAATAATCTTAAATTGTTTATTTGTTTATTAAGTTCTATACATAAACAGAATTGGTTTATATATATTTTTGAGAA
The DNA here is from genome assembly GCA_018326385.1 of Flaveria bidentis. Taxonomy (NCBI): domain Eukaryota; kingdom Viridiplantae; phylum Streptophyta; class Magnoliopsida; order Asterales; family Asteraceae; genus Flaveria; species Flaveria bidentis. Next base: position 11,680 of record BJCM01020032.1, read on the forward strand.
ATAAATAAACATTGTACTAATAGCACTTATGGTATTAACATTAAATTATTATCTTTATCCTTATAATAAATTAAAAACAAGTTTTATCAATAAAGTTTATTTATCTATCAATACCCATTTCTCTCTTAAAACCCATAACATTTTATTTCTAATATTTATCTCTTTCACTCATAAGAGATAGAAATAATGAGTTGGTAAATATAAGATACCACTATTCATATATGTATTCATATATGTATTCATATATGTATTCATATATGTATTCATATATGTATTCATATATGTATTCATATATGTATTCATATATGTATTCATATATGTATTCATATATGTATACATATATATATATACATATATATATATATATATATATA
>BJCM01020072.1:0-38269 GCA_018326385.1 Flaveria bidentis
TTTTCTCTATTTTTCTAATAACTAGTCCTTAAATTTTATAAAAAATGTCCGGGTGTTACGTAATTGGGTTTTTCTAATTCATCAAGTTAAAACAGTCATATTATATCATTCAAACTAGATACAAGAAACAACATTTATTTTATTATTTTAAGCAATTTTTATAACAATTAAGTTATAAAAATCATGAACACATGATAACTCATAAATGTCTGAAAATTCACAAATTTCACATAAAAATAATCATTTAATAGTGTAATCACATAACATATAATTTCATACCAGTTATATGTATCTAAAATCACAATTTGATAAAACACCAATGTTCAGGGACAAGACTTGTGATGATCCGGTAATTCTTCGAATCACCATTACGTGAATATTCGTGCACATTTAATTAAACCTAATTAAATGAACTGCATGTATGAATGAGCATATATTAAATATTTATGTTAGTTAGGAAATGACCTAAAAATAGCGGGTGTCATAACATCAACGAATAAGTTTTCTTTTGTTGATATGTCATATCCTTAAGGAGAATCTTGTTTGCTAAGTAGTTTGTAAAATCAGTAAAACAAGGATGTTTTTTGATTTTGGAGTGAATATGCATAAGGAATTTATGAGGAAAGTTGTTATGTATTTTAAATTCCTCAGTTTTTGAAGGGATTGAACATTCAAGACACGAGAGATGATCTGCATGCAACTTTTCTGCTCATTTCTTATCATAGGTTTTGATGTCAAGTTTTGATGATCAGAGTATCAATCTTATATTTTGCATCTTGCTTGTAAAATTATCAAAAGGCCGTTTGATCGGTGTACACAATTGCTTTAGATGACGAGATACCAGTGAAGCTTGTCAACTGCGAAAACTATTACAAGAAGTTCTTTCTCAATTGTTGTGTAGTGCATGGTTTAAGGTTTTTCTCGCATAGTAAATTAGGTGAAAATGTTTTTTTTTCATTGGCCTAGCATAGCTCCTACCCTGAAGTCACCTGTGTTACACATAAGTTCAAATGGTAATGTCCAGTCAGGGGCTACCATGATTAGAGTGATTACTAGTTTCTCTTTGAGCTGGTTGAATGCACTCATATATTATTTAAAGAATATGAATCAAGCATCTTCTCAAGGATTTGGGTAATTGGTCATGTGATTATAGAGAAATCTTTAACGAATCGCAAGATAAAACCTGCATGGCCAAGGAAGCTTCTAATTTATTTTATAGATATAGGAGGTGAATGTTTAGAGATAGTATTGATTTTTCCTGATTAATATCGAGTCTTGCTCGAGAGATTTTTTTTATCTAAGCACTATTCCTTCCATCACCATGAAAGTTTATTTTTCCTAATATAATACAAGGTCGAAATTGCACATCTAACCACCATCTTTTTCAAGTTTTGTAGACATTACTCGAAGGAGTTTTAGAAGATAGAAAACTCATTTATGAAAACTTTTGTGGAATATTTGATCATGTCATGAAAGTTTGCTACCATAAATCTTTGAAACATAGTAGGAGAATTACATAATCCAAACGATATACGTTGATAAGAAAATGCAACATATGGATATATGAATGTTATTTTCTCCTAGTCTTTAGGAGCAATTAGAATTAAAGTAACTTGAGACACCATCAAGGAAACAATAGAATATTTTCCCTAATAATGTTTGAAGCATTAAATTAATAAATTTCAAAGGGAAATGATACTTCCTCATGGTATCATTGAGTTTATGATAGTCAATGTAAACTCTCCACCCCTTAACTGTTAATGTCAAAATTAATTTATTATTATTCCTTCTTTCTTTGGAACAAATTATACAAAACTTATCCAAAGTGAATGAGAGATAAGGTAACTCAGACTTACAACAAGCAACTTGATTACCTCTTTCTTTGGAACCTCGTGTGTAACACCTAAAAATCCTAAAGGAGAAAAGGAATAGACATGAGAATTTAAATAAGTGGAAGGACCAAAGTTGGGGAAAAGAAGAAAAATTTCATAAAGAGTCTTAAAAGGGAGAGGGCCGCCCCTTTCCCTCATTTGCATGTAACTCACTTCCCTTGTATTCTGGAGAGAGAAAGCTCCAACATTTTAGAGAGAGACATTCAAAGAGGTGCATCAAGATATGATTATTATCAAGCTTTATAATAGATCTAAGCTCCTAAGATTGTTTCTTTGTGTTTCTATATGTAAGTTTAGAATATTTATGTATACATGTGTGTAGATCTCAAGTTTTGCTCTCAATTTAAGGGTTTTGTTTGAATGCTGGTTAAGGTGACTTCTTGATCCCCTTATTTACATGTTTTATACTCTTATGGGGCTAAGATGCATGATTTGATGTTAATACTTTACTAAATGTATGTTTTCTTTGATAAATATGGTCTTTTACGAAAATATTATATGTTTATGAGATCTATGATGATAAATGATGCATGGTGTATTCTAGTTGTGAACCCTAGCTAAATGACGACTAGATCTATGAAGTAGAGTCATGCATAATTTGAATATGTCATAAAACAACTAAGTTTTAAATTTGACAAAATGTTTACTTAGCCGCATTAGTTCAGCTTACCCTTATTTGTTCCTAGCCCTCATATTTACTAAGTATTAGACACCCACATTGGGTACACACATTTGTTATTATACCCACATTAGTCTTATATTCATGTTAACCAATACCCGCATATATTCCTAGGTTTAGAGTGACTAAGTGTTGGTCATCCGCATTGGTTGACAACACTAGTTCTTTTTCTGCATTTGTTCCAAGTTAACATAAGCCTATGTACTATAACACATATTAGTTACCACATTAGTATGTTCACCCAGATTAGTTTAAGAACTGAATACTATTACCCGTATATGTACTATTACCTGCATAGTAACTGTTACCCTACTAAATGATACTTAGAAATTTTATCTGGGTTAATGCTTTGATTCTGCTAAGGGTTTTTATGTGGTTAATGTATGATTAATATATAATCTTCCATGCTATGTGATGATAATGAAAGGATACCTTATAAGTATTACTTATGATTAAAGTGGAACATTATCGAACAAAAAGAATGACACTGAAACCTATTAAATGTTACCCTGGGCCCTAATGATGATGAAAAGTCTTTCAAGTAAAATGTATATAGGTGCACGACCATGTTGTTGTTAGCTCAATTGATTTGCAGCTGTTTCAGCCCACGCGGATGCATATCTGGGGTCTAATCCTTACATCTTGCATACTAGGATTTAGACGTCTTTAAAGTTGGATGACATATTTGAATTTTTCTTCAATCTAAATGTTATAAGCGAAAAAGAATAGGATGATTTTCTTAATATCAATGAATTTCCAAGCAAATGCTTGATTATGTGCTTTGAGGACATTAAGCGTCTTCTTCTTCTCATCATTTGATAAGGTGGAGACATAACAACAGGAAGTTTAGATGTCTTTTTAAGAAAAACATATTTGAGATGAGATTTTAGTTCTTTGAGTTCTAAAATTGATGGCTATTTAAAAAACAATTTTGCTTTTTGTTCTAGTTCTTATTCAATGATCTTGTATACTTCTTGATGAGATGAGAATTCCTTAACTTCTAGGTCTAGAGTGGCTTGTCCTTCGTTCACAACCTTGTCTTCTTTAACTTCTATCAGTTATATGTTGCAAGCTTCATTTCCAAGAGTTTCTTTTAAATGATAGCTTATGATTGAATCGCAAATATCGATATAACAGAATGCATCATCATGATGCCGGGGGGGGGGGGGGGGGGTTCATGGATTATCCTATTTAGAAAGTTTCTTCCCCTTAATCCATTCAAACTCTAAGTTAGCATGTAAAAAATTCAATGATAGCTTGAGTAGTAGCTAGGAATGTTGACCTAGGACGGGAGGAATATTTTTGTCCTCATCCATGTCAAGGATTTTGAAGTCTATAGGAAATATGTATTTATCAACTATAACCAATAGTTTTCTATGATTACCCTTAGTTCTCCTAAGTTCAAATTTTCACAACTACATAAAACATGAGGTTATTACAAGCCCTTTATTTAGCTAAGGTATTGTAAAGCTTCCTAGCTCGGCCATCTTTTGAGATAGTTTTTTTAATAACTACCGAGTATTCCTCATTCAAACACATGTGATAATTCTTTCAAAATCTATTTTTTTTATAATACCCCCTTCAAGAATTTCTTATCACTTGTCATTTAAGTTAAATCTTCGACTGATGGCAAGGTAATTCAGAGCTATTTTAATGGCCCTAAGAACTTACCATACTATGCCTCGATTCATTGTTGCTTTTTCTCCAACTTTTTGCTTTTGTCTTTCACTTGCATTACTCGTCTTTTTGGTTTCATCTTCTTCTATAATTGTTTGTAATGCTTGTGCATCACCTTCGGTGGTTCGGCTACTTCCTATGGAAATAGCCTTCACTTTTGCATATGGGTTTGTCAAAGTGTTGCTAGGCAAAGCAGCTTGGGATCTTTCAAAGATCAGTTGTGCTATATGGCCCACTTGGTTTTCAATGGCTTGTAATGATGCTTTGTATCTTTTTATGTCCCCTTCATTTCTATGGCATATTTCTGCATTTTTGATCGGATAACCTAATATACTCATTTGTAGATGGTATGGTTTTCAATGTTTTGCAATGATGCTATTAGAATTAGCGCCCATAATGACCCAAAATATAATGAGTGGGTTTGTTTCTCGAATTCTACCCATATCCATATAAATAATGTCCAAATCAGCCTAACTAAAAACAAATGAGTTAGGTTTGTCACCTCTAGTTGTTACTAATTCATGCAAAAAAAATCATCTTTCCATACGACAATTCAATATGTATAAATACAAACCTTCTATTACGATAATTCATTGATATCACAATAAATATACTTTTGTCAGTATTAGAAAACCTCAAATTTCTATCACTAGAAGAATATACAAACCTCATCACTTCCCCTAGGTGGATCACGACTAGGCTTTGAAGTTGTATTAGTCGGCACAACATACGGTCACTAGTGTTGCCAGTCCGGTACCATCTATCTTTTATCTTTCCCCCGTTAGTTTGTGACCATAATTTTACATCAAGTTCGGGGTGTAAGATATCCTCCTCTCCTTATCTCTCAACAACACACTCCTTATATTTAATATGTGATAAGAAAAAAATTAGTAAATATACATTTTATAGATCACATATATAGATATGTACAAACGTTTAAAGTTTATAAATTTTAGGAATTAATAGAAAATATACACTTATACATGCTTGAGATATTATGTGCTCATCACTCATGAAAAAACAATTAAGGATAGTGCATTGGCTTCAAAAGATCCAATAAGTTTTAGGTGCAATAGTACATGTGGATTAACATAATACGATTAATTAAAAATATAACCTAAAGATTTAACCAGACTATATTACAAGCTATAAGTCCAATTCAAAAGGGTACTATAATTTAATTGTACAACCTTGTCTTTATAAAACGAATAATACCCTATTTGTATAATGGAAACATGCACTATTACTCCTCTTATAAGGTGAATTTTAAAAGAAACATTACATATTATTCTTAACATAACCTAGTTTTTAAGAAACAATTGAATTCTATTAAAAGTTATATTAAATTTTCATTTTCTCAAATAAAGATATATCTTTTTTATTCTAAAAAGTATTTTTTTTCCAACTAAAATTGACATGTTTTCCTAATTTTTTTTATTTTAGTAATATAATATATTTATATAGTAAAGGAGACTTACTATAGTTTCACCCACCCACGAGTCAACCCAATTCACGTTATGGCCATGAATATTCTCCTACACATCATCGACTTCTCCCAAATCATCTCCTGCAGACCCACCATTACCTATTTATTTGTCTACAGGTCTCAACCCATTTTATGCATGTGTTTGCATCCGGAATTCATCAACTGTAGTATATCGCTTCAATATTTCATCCTAAAAAATCATATTCAAATTACAAAGAAAATATTATTATTGAAGAAAAATATATAGAACTTTAACCATACCCAAAAAGATTGAGCTATATATAGTATATGAATTTAGCACCATCGAGGAAGTAACAACATATATAACATCATGACGGGGAAACTAAGTACTAATAAGAAATACAAAGACAAATTATCAGTGTCTTGTATATTTATAAATCTCTAGCCTTTCATTTTTTACTGAAAGGGATACACTTTGAACGAAAAAGGAGTCATTTTTAGTGTATATTTGCGTCATGCGAGAGCGTCAGAAATGAAATAGTATGTATCAAAATATGTCATTCTTACCAATTTTTTTCTCACTATAACGAAGCTTTTTGACCCGTGCGTATGTCTAGCACCTGTTGCCTGCTTTCTGTTTTCACTGTTTATAGAAGACTTGGATTTCTGTGAACCAAATTCCATATCTCAACTAGTGTTTCCTAAACCTATTGATTAATCTAGATTGGTTTAAATGGAAGATGACACTCAAATAGTTCTTGATATTTATACCCTCTTTGATCACAAGGTATATGGCTTTACTACAAGCACTCTTCAACGAATCAGGAAACTTTCCCTTTATGAAAGTTTTCCCTTATGATCAAACTAAATGCTTCCACTCATACTTCCATCGATATCATTTCGATATGAAAAAAAAACAACTTATTATTTTTGTACATTTTCTTTATCAATCTATCAACATTGTTATATACAAATGTAAGTAAACACCTCAAAATGCAAACAAACATCCTCGACGGTAAGAAGGAACATCTTTCCATCCTAGCCAGGGACCTGACCATATAGGCTTCAATATGGAACCAATGGTCTAGGAAACCTTATCAGGATATTAAATCTACAAGATGAAAAAAATTAAAGCACTATCTAAAACAATTTTTTGTCATATATAAAAAATAAAAATCTACAAATAAATACTTGCCAAGTTCAACCCAAATCTAAATGCGATTTTCTTATGTAGGTACTAGGCCTGGGACCACTGGTCCCCACCACCTAGTAGTATTAACCTACTACTCATCGTCATCACTATGCTCATGCTCAGACTCATATGCCTCCATAGTTATTACACTATTTTGTAAGGCCCTCTTTTCAGGCAACCCCACAACTAGATTTGGATAATTGAAACACAAGTTCTTAAACTTAAAATTTCATCATTTACAAGCAACGGAAAAAAATAAACATTGTCTTAGATCCACAACTTTGTCAACAAGATAACATTAACTAACAATTTAAGAAACTATGTTAGGATGCCAGCTTTGCCCACGTGCCAATTAGATTCTAGAATCATGCCAAGCTCACGACTTATTCATACAACATACATGTCAAACAAATATACATACAAAAGTTAGTGACGCGGAGTGAGCTCTAGGTTTACTTTAACAAAATATTTTAACCCATCTTTATCGTTTAATGGACTTTAATTTATACTTTAGCAATACATTAAACTTCACCTTTAAGTCATACTTTATCCAAATACTATACTTTAGGTTTCACCAACTTTATCTTTAAGCTTATGTTAAGTAAGGCTTCTTTAACCTTTAATATATTGATTCTTTAACCATACTGTAACTATTACTTTATCTTTACTTTATAGTGAGTCTGTGTCTCGTACAAAACTCCATTAGCCATTGGTCATAAGAAAATATAATACTTCATGATCGCTTGCCATTACACAAAAATCATATCTAGTTGCAACACATGCAAGAATCCTATCGCTTCTCATTACACAAGAATCGTATGTCGGGGCTTGAAATACGTCAAGACCTCTATGCTTGCAAGATTTCTTTAGCATAGTTTTAACTTTTCCACAGTTGTGCTTTAACGGGTAACATTTTTAATTAATATTCAAGTTCTTTAACATTTCACATGTGAGTTGTACTATGTTTATCGATAATCTTTAATAAGAGTAATACATATACTTTCTTTCTTTAGCTATAAATTCATTATTTATACTATCATTCTTTGCACACTATAAAAGGATTCATGTGATAACGTATTGTGCGGGAATATACACATTTAACTTACTGTGCGGGAATAAGGATTCATGTGAGAACTCTACCACCTAAAAACTACACCTCACGAGAACTATGCCAAGCAAAATCCAAATCTCCCACTATAACTAGCCAAGCAAGTTTACCCATCAAGCAATAACCATCAAGAATTACTATCTTATGCGAGAACCCAACTGTTCTTGCGAGAACTATGCTTCAGCTTGAAACATTAGCCCCAAGCTATTGATTTATGAACTATATTAATCATCAAACACGTTCCATACCATCAAAACTATTATACTTAATCAAAGCAAACAGTAAGGTATGCATATTAGCCCCAAATCATGAAAATCAATTAAAAAGAGTGGTCCTAAACTCACATTATGATGATTGCAAAAGAATCAACACAAACCGAGAACTTTTCAATCAGAAACTACATAATGATGCACTAATATCATTACAAGTCATTCATTAATGCGTAGAAGCATCGAACACCGTCGGATACATACCTTAAACACCATCAAAACTTTTTGCCTCTCTCTCTAAGCAACAACATCAAAACTTTTTGTGTGAAGTGGAGGCAAATGAGTGATCGGGCCTATTTATAGGGCTTCTCTCCTTCACAGATGTTCTCACGCGAGAACTATTAGTTCATGTGAAAACCCCTTCCACGCGAGAACTTTAGGCTTCCTTTGAATCTTTGAAAAGTTGAGATGTTACATATCTCTTGTTCTACATTGACCAATGCCTCGACTGCCACCTCAAGTGCCACCTCACCTCTCCTACTTTCTGTTGAACCATGTGCCATAATTTCTACAATAAAAATAAAGTTATCAATATTCATAGTAACTCTAATATATAGAAATTAGTAAAAAAACAATAATATTAACAATAACCAATATATAAAACATTAATAAAAGCGCTAATCATTATATTTTAGCTTATAAATATTACTAACAACAAACCAACCTATGATTTTCAAATTCTTCTACATCGTTATAATCTAGATTAGTGTCTTCATACTTAGCTTCTTGTTAGCCTAGGTTGAACACTTGAATCGAATATTATGAAGATTTGTAAGATCAAACAATGATGAACACAATAAAACCCCTTTAGTTTTCAATTAGATTGCAAAATATGTTTTTAAATAATCCCTCAATCTATTGGTCATACAACCATTTTCCAAAACTAAAGACAATTAACCTATTTATAGTGAATATAATATTCACTACTTGCACTTAACTCCCTAGACTTAGGCTAATTAATGGAAATTACATATAAAACATAAAAATGACTAAAACAAGATACAATATAATTTGTTAACATAAAATATATTTATTACAATAAAACTGTTAGTCATCTAAATCTTCAACGTCTCGTCTCGGTTCTTCATCTCGAACGTGTCGTGTTTGACTTTTGCGTTGACTTTGACAGTGACGTTGACTTTTGTTGACTTTGTCTGTGCTGGTAATATAGACTATCTTGTATAGCTCCAACACTTCTACACCATCTTAATCATATATATCGTTGATTTTTTCGATGATCTCTTCTTGTACATGAGTAACAGGGAGCAAATCATTATCAAGTGCACTTGATGTACATATTAACTTTTTATTATCTTGAAAGACTACTCATCTTCTTCATTATCTTCATCACCAACTTCACTAACATCTTCAGCTAGTTCATAAACCCCCTTGGTGTTGTTTTACAAACAACCCTTCGGTCTTTCAATCTTTTTTCTTTTGAGGGATATGGTGTATAATACACTTGTTGCACTTGAGATGCTAGGATAAACGGGTCATTAACGCATCCTATTGCCTTAGGTTTAACATCAACCATATTAGTTGCAAGATCAATTTTGACACTCAACACAAAATTAGTTATCTCAAACTCACTAAGTAACACTCTGTTTGGTGATGAAGCAGAATCCTTCAAAGAGTTGATGATAATATACTAAGTAAATCAAGCAAAACTCAAGAGTAATTTTCAAGATACTTGTATATATTACTTCTCAACTCAAAGTATCACAAGACTCTTACAACCATATTACATGAGTTACAATGAGAAACTATATATACTACTACCTACAGCCGGATATAATTTGATACCAGCTAGAAACCTAAAACTAAAGCAAATAATACAAAACTAAAGTTTAAGGTATCTTAGATAAGGTCTTATCTAAGATTTGGTTGTCATTATATGTCCATGACTTACCTTTTGTCACCGATTAAAGTTGGCAACTGTACTAACTGATAAAAGGTGAACAATGGAATAAAGTATGGTCAACTACATGGGTGTGAGAAAGCACCATGTAGTATATTAGAGATTTGCAGTGGAGTGTTAGAGAGACCATACTTATGTCCACTGCTTCATAGTAGGTACTTCCAAAGGTTAACTGGCTTCATAAGAACAAGTTCTTCCAAAGCCACTTATACTTTGGAAGTAGCTACTTGATCCGAGGCTTCCTTTGGACTTCATACTTCAGAGGTTGTAATCTTCAATTCTTCTAAGTGTTGAAATTCAGAAGATCAGAGACTTTGTCATCGGAAGCTGAAGTTTGTCTTTGGAAGGTCCTTCAGACTTTATTTCAGAAGTTCATCTTTTGTCTTCAAAAGTGCTGATATTGTCTTCGGAAGTCCTTTATTAGTTGTACCCGAAATTGTCTAAGTGTTGGCTTTGGTTGCACCAGCCTTACTTGATCCAACAAACTCCCCCTAGTCTGATACTACCAAAACCTCACTTGTTCTTGCTTCTCAAAATTTTCAGCACTAGGGACAAAAGATATTTATATGTTTCTTTATTCTTCCCTGAAGTGGTGTTGAGAAGCTTGTACAAATCATTCGTGGACAAGAGATCTAGTCTGTCACTCTGAATGATATGTATGCTCTGCTGCGTCCCTCAGAAGAGAGTTAGTTGACGAGAGTTATAGTGATACTCCCATCTAACTATTGGTTCCAATTCCTTGCCTTCCATCATTTGTAGAAAGGTTTTGCCTTTGATGGTTGACCTTTCCTTGTCTTTCTTCTTTCTTGGCTTTAACTCTGAACATCATGTATAGGTTGGACTCACCTTAGATTAGACTATTTATATTTTCTTGTAATAGGTCTTGTATTAGCTTATTTTTGTATGTAGTTAGCTTTATTTTGTTTTGTAGTCCAGTGAAACTATAGTTTCGCTCAATGTCAACTGTTTAGTTCTCTCGGCGAAACTATTGTTTCTGCCAGGCGAAACTATAGTTTCGGTAAAACAGTTTCGCTGGCAGCAAAACTGTCTGCAAAACTAAGACTGCTATATATAGTTTTGATCTTTTTCATTGTGGATTAATCTTGCAAAAAGGCTAATTGTTTATCCTTGTTGCATGTAACTTTTGTAAGCAATAATGTCATAGAAATATCATTGTGCTTTGTTATTATTAAGTATATTGATCGTCATTGTCTTACTTTGATTGAATTGTTATTATTCTCAATCTTCATTACCCTTTTTGTCTATTGTTTGTATTTCATATTGAACGATTCAACAATTCATTTGTACTGCAAATCGATCAAATGGACCAACAATATGGTACCAAAGCTAGCACAAGTGGTACTAGTTCTACTCGTACTTCAGATGACAATCCATCTACTTTTGTAAATAACCATTCTTGTTCAAATAAATACAGACCTCATGGCCTGTATGAGACATGCAGTGACGTAGATTTAAATATGTTTGACTGTGATGAGGAAATACACATTGATCACATTCCTATCTTATTACATAATAGCCCTAGATTAAAACCACACTGTTTCAGGTGTGGTAAAGACGATCATATAGTTAAGAATTGTCTTGCACTTCATCATAGTTATGTTAATAGGAATTCTTTTGGAAATAAATTAACAAAATTAGTTAATAATTTCTTTTGTAAGAAATTTGTCTCTCCTAAAACCAAAGTTATTCAAATTGAAGACTCCTTATGAACTTTTTCATAAACAAAAGCCTTTAATTATTATCTTTCGACCATTTGGCTGCTCCTGCACTCTATTGAATACTCAATCACAGAAGATGAAATTTGGTGCTGGGTCTGATGAATGTTACTTCATCGGCTATTCTTCTTCTCAAAAGGCTTATTGGGTATATAACAATAGAACACGTATTGTTCAAGAGTCGTTCTATGTTGATTGGCAGGAATCTAATTCGTCCGATGTTTGATCCAAACCAGCATGGTTCTTTGACTCTGATACGGTGTTAACTCCTTTAATCTTCATGTCTTCGATGATGATGTGTCCATCTCCAATGTTCAAACAAATACCATTTCTTCAACTCCATTACGTGTCATTCCTCGAGCCCATTCCACCTCCTCAGCAAATGATGCAACTTTAGTTCATATTGCATCGTCTTTATCTTCAGTTGATCTTCCACCTCCACCTGTTCTACTTTCCTTCCTTCATCACCAACATCTACCTCATCATAACCGTACCATCCCTCTCACCCTCATCTACTCATCCACAATCTATCAGTCAACCATTTCCAATCTTCCTGCCTTTACCCACTGATTTCAAAACATTGAAAGGATCATCCTCATGATAACATCATTGGATCTATCACCGATGGAGTAAGGATGCGGAGTCAATCTGGTTTGATTAACATTTTTCTCTTCTCTTGTTTTTTTTCACAAATTGTTCCAAAAAATGTTCATGCAGCTCTACAGGACCCTTGCTGGGGTCGAATCGATGCAATCAGAGCTCTAACAATTTAGAAAACTCAAAGTGTGGACTCTGGTCGATCTTCCACCAAACAAATGCCCAATTGGCACGAAATGGGTTTTTAAGAACAAATCTGATGATCGAAGGGATTGACTATACCAAAGTTTTTGCTCCTGTCACCCATCATGAAGCAATAAGAATTTTTCTAGCTCATGTTGCTCATAAACAGTTCAAGGTCTATTAGATGGATGTCAAATATGGCTTCCTTTATGGAGACATTAACAAAGAGATATATGGGTTTCAACCACCAGGTTTTGAGTATCCCGATTTCCCTAACAAAGTTTATAAGCTTGACAAGTCTCTTTACAGTCTTCATTAGGCACCTCGAATCTGGTATGAAACTCTAACACAATAACTCTTAAGCAATGGATTCTTTCGTGGAATCATTGATATGACTCTATTCAAGAGGGAAGTGAATGGTGAAATGCTGATTGTCCAAGTTTATGTTGATGATATTATTTTTGGCTCCACCAATTCACAATTGTGTCGGGAGTTCGAGGAGGTGATGTGTAGTCGCTTTGAAATAAGCATGATGGGGGAGATGTGCTTTTTCCTTGGTCTACAAGTGGAACAAAACCCAGAGAGTATTCTTATTCATCAGGAGAAGTATGTTACAGAAATTTTGAAGAAATTAAAGATAAATGAAGCTAATTCTTAAATGACTCCTTTTACTGCTCAAACATGCCTCACTTCTGACAAAAACAGGAAACATGTTGATCCTTATATCTACAGATCTATGATCGGTTCCCTTATGTATCTTACAGCAAGTCGTCCCGACATCACTTTTGCTGTAGGATATTATGCTCGATACCAATCTGCCCAGAAAGAGTCTCATGAAAAGGCTGTAAAAAGAATTTTTTGTTCTCTTAAAGACTCTTCTCGTTTAGGTCTTTGGTATCCTTATGGTGGGAATTTTGATTTACATGCTTATTCTGATAGTGATTCTAATGGTTGCAGGTTAAATAGAAAACCGATCACTGGAAGATGTCAATACCTGGGTAATTGTCTAGTTTCATGGCAAAGCAAGAAACATACCATTGTTTCTCTCTCTACAGGAGAAGCAGAATACATTGTTGCCTCTAGTTTCTGTTCATGAGTTCTCTGGATACAACACCAGATGATTGACTATGGGATCATTTTGGTTTTACGCAATCATTTTGGCCTGCATGAAAACTAAGTCTCGACAAAAATTGGGATTGAGAATTGATTTTTCACCCACCATGATACAGTTCATATAAGCCATATCTCTATGAATTGTTTGGTTCATTTATGTGTCTCGTGATTGTGCTAATCTCCTCTGCTGTACGGAAGTACTGAGCTGGAGTGAGGATCTCTTTTGTTGTATGATAGTACTGACCTGGAGCTCTCATCGGCACATGATTAAATGGTCATCTCCTTTGTTATACATGAGTATAGACCTGGAACTCTCACCATTTTGGCCTAAGTAGTGTCAAATCATCTAAATGATGAATTTATCACAGAATTCAATATTCTGTGGATAATCACTTTCACGCTAATGCACACGCCTTTCTCTATAAAGATCATAACAAAATTCAAGAAATCCTGAGGTTGGTTGAGGGTTTTTGCCAAATGATTGTGGGGTCCTAGCATTCTAAAGTATTTAATCAAACCTTATCGAATCATCTGCTGCTTGTTGAAAAAGATAGGGCATGGGTTAAGTGGACAAACATTTCATCAATCGTTTTTGATCTGTTTGAGAATTTCAAAAATCATTCATAGACTGTGATTAGATTTAGTTATCAGTATGATCTTATTACTTGTCGATGATTAATTTCATCTTTGTGCTAAAGATTATCTTGAGGATGTGATCTCATGATCGATTCAGTTCTCGATCATAATAAAATAATAAAAAAAATATATTTTAAACTATATTTTCGCAGACTGTTTAACAGAACGAAATTGCAGTTTCGTTCGCTACTTTCACTCTGTGAGAAGTCAGTTTCGACCAGAGTTTCGCCTGGCGAAATTGTAGCTTCACCTGGCAAAATTGTAGCTTTGCCCGTTGAAACTCCAGTTTCGCTGTCTGCGAAACTATTTGCTATTTAACTTATTTTGCGAAATTACTTTCTCATTTTTGCACAATCGAAGGTTTAGACTTCTTAGGGTTGTTCCTTGACCTCCATGTGCGAATTTGACATACTGTGATTTTGTTATCGATTGACTGTTGTTTCTTGCTCGCAAGTGAGTTTTGAACTCAGAACCACAACTTACTCTTGTTAAACTGCAACATTGTGGGTCTATTAGATAGAGACTCTTCGGTACCTTCACAATTCTTACTACGAAAGTACCCATAGTCCAGCGAAACTAAACGAAAATTCATGAATTTTAGCGAAACTGTGAGGTTATGCTGTCCGAGCAAACTTAACAGTTTCGCTGTGCCGAAACTATACTTTTCGCCTGTCGAATCTACTTCACTGTCTTCCCAAACTAATGTTCTTTTGCTGGCGAAACTATACTTTAGCCTGCCGAAACTAAAACTCATTCCGCGAAACTATAGTTTCGGCTAGCGAAATTAATTTAATTTTTGTGTAATCTTTATTCTTTTCTTATCCTTATTTCTTATTAGCATTTAATACTTTATTCCAATGCATTTCATTTTTCTTCCAGATTTAATGGTAAATCTAAAATTTAATGAGAGAAACAACATCACAACCATTTTAGACGATACACATCCTAAAGCAGTTGGCTTTAGAGACTGCATTCGCTGGCTACAAAGATCTCCTATTACATATGCCATATCTCATTCTACCACCATCTATGATCTTCACATTAGAGATTTCTGGAGATCATGTGAGTATGATACAAGAGGAAACACATAGAGGATTATTTCTAAAGTTTTGGAGAATGAGGTGATTATTATAGCTGAGACAGTCTCAAGGATCCTAAGACTAGACGAAGATGCAGGGGAGGAAGTTTCTATGACTGATGCGGAGGTGTTTGAGGCATTTAGGCGTATGGGATATGAGGGACCAGCCTTTGGCACACGAAAAGAGATCAAGAAGTCCTTCCTTTCAAAGGAATGGAGATATATAGCTCACATCTTTATTATGTGTTTAGATCACTGTAAAGGTGGATCAGATGGGCTGAATGTAGACTAGGCAAAAGCCATGGTGTTATGTTGTAGAGGAGAGAAGGCAAACATTGCTAGGCTGATATTTGCATGTATGATAGAAAATATGATGGCGTTGAAGAAGGATAAGTGGCTGCTTTATCCTAGATTTTGCAGATGATCTTTGATGATCTAATTCCTAATGTGCCAAGACACGGGGAGGTTAAAAGGTTGGTGTAGATGAACACCCGTATTTTCACAGATTGTTGTGCCATCCATCATGATATCAGTGGAAAGGTCACCCATCTGTGGGAAAACATGTATCCACCTGAAAGATGGAATTATATTAGGAGTGTGGACGAGTCGGAAAATAAAAGAGTTGGGGAGACTAGGGCACAATAGACAGATGTTGCTAAGAAATGAAAAAGATATGCGAAGGAAAAGGACTATGACTTTGAAGATGAGGTGAATGAAATGGCTGAGCAGGTAAGGGCTAAGAAAAAGAGAAGGTCAAAGAAGAAAGCTAATGTGGGTGAGTCTGAAAAAAGAACTAAACAGAGACAACAATCATTTACAAAGACCTCAAGGAGAGAAGAGAGTGGTGGATTAGATGAAGATGTGATTAGAAATCTCAATAGCTCTCTTGCTAATGAGCTAAGCATGATGAAAATAAAACTTACTAATCAAGAGATTAGAGAGAGTCAAAAGGATGATGTGATTGAAGGTATGAAGAAGATGTTGGTGGATCAAAGCTTGTTCATAAAGAAGCTGTTTGAGCAGATAAATGAGTTAATAGCTGCTGTCGGCCTACCCAATCAACTAACTCAATCTGAGTTAGATGATTTAACTTATACTTCCAAATACCCATTCTTGAATGTGGGTACATCCTCCAGGGCAGGAGAGGGCACATCTAGTGCAACAACTGAAGGTGTAGGAGGTTCTGGAGTAGAGAAGGAGAATGAATCTATGGAGAATGTGGAGGAGATAATGGAAGCTGGATTTATCAATATGGGATTTGATATAGACAAAGATTTGGTTGGTGAGGAGGTAGTGAGGGAGAAATCTATTGATGAAAAGGAAGCTAAAAAAGGCAAAGGGCTAATCGATGAAGGGGAAGATGATGAACAACTGGTTGACTCTGATTCAGAACCAGAATTTTATGAGGTTGAAGAAAGGACATTAGTATATGTAGCCAAAAAGGGAGACTTAGATGGAGATGTGTTTGAAATGGATAAAGAGGAATGGTTTGTCAAAGAAAAAGAGCATGAAGAACTGACTCCCCTATTCCAAAACTTGGAAGGGTTGAGCAAAAAGGAGGCTGACAAGAGAATCATTAGTTTGTGTTATAACCCCGGCCTCAAAATGTTTATGATCAAGAGGAGAGCGGGTGGTATTTCTTACATGCACAATAGGAAGGCCTTCAAGACCATACCCAAATAGGATCTAAGGAGGCTGGCAACATTGCCATTACTGAACGCCTATCTTAGTGAAAGAGCCTCATTATTGGAGAAGGAGATACAAAAATGGCTTGAATGACAATTTTGAGTCCTTCGGATTTATGAAAGTGGAGAGAAGACGACCGAAGAAGGACAAGGATTGGGAGACTGGAAAGGGAAAGATTGTAATAAGGGCGAAACCCCGAAAGACCATGAACAGGGTCAGGTTAGAAAATCCCCTCTACCAGTAACTACAAAATTTTGAGAAGTGGTTTTATGACAACAATACGAGGAGGTGGTAATCAGAGTGAAGAATGGTGGTGAATTCAAAGTATTTGATCTGATGGAGCTTTTCAGTTTTTGTGATGAAGACCTGCTGGTTCTGTGCGAGAATCATATTAAAGCAGGTGTGGGTGATGAGACAAGAAAGAAAGCCAGTCTATTTATGACTGTGGCTAATAAAATCAGAGGTATGAGGGCAGAGGTGAAGAGGCTTGCAGGGAGAGTGAGGGCCCAAGATGATCTAAACATGGATCTACAAGATTTGGCTAGATAGTTTGAGCAAGCTAGTGCTCATCCCGAAGGGGCTAATGAAGCAGGAAGAGACCAAGGTGAATCATTTGCTGAAGCCCCTAACGAGGTTGCTACAGGAGTTGTAGAAGACGAATCAAAGGCAGCGCGGGAGACTGGAGCTGATGAGACAAATCAAGACGAGTGAAGGCGATGAGTTCCAACCTAGGGGGAGTATTGAAGATCATGTATAGGTTGGACTCACCTTAGATTAGTTTGTTTATATTTTCTTGTAATAGGTCTTATGTTAGCTTATTTTTGTATGTAGTTAGCTTTATTTTGTTTTGCAGTCCAGCGAAACTATGAGCGAAACTATAGTTTCATTCATAGTCAGCTGTTTAGTTCTCTCAGAGAAACTGTTGTTTCTGCAAGGCGAAACTATAGTTTCGGCAGAACAATTTTGCTAGCAGTGAAACTATCTGCTAAATTAAGGCTGCTATATATAGTTTAGATCTTTTTCATTGTGGATTAATCTTGCAAAAACTCTAATCATTCATCCTTGTTGCAAGTAACTTTTGTAAAATTTATAGAAATATCATTGTGATTTGTTATTATTTAGTATATTGATCATCATTGTCTTACTTTGATTCAATTGTTATTGTTCTCAAACTTTATTATCCTTCTTGTCTATTATTTGTATTTGATATTGAACAATTCAACAATTCATTTGTACTGCAAATCGATCAAATAGGCCAACAAACTCCTCTTCAATCTTAGATTTAGCAGTTAGCTCGACAAGATGAAGGCTGCTCAGATGCTTTCTAATGTGAGAAACTATCTCGCAGTTGGGGGATTGGTGAATGGTTTCTCTGCTAACTCAGCAATATCGAATCTTCTTGAATGTAGCAGAGAAGAGGTATTCAGTCTATTGCTCTCTCCATTCTCTCTCTCCATAACAAAGTTTGGAGAATAGTCATTGAACCTCCACTGGATGATCTTCTTTTTGGCATAAGGGGCTGACTAGGAATTTTGTCCCCTTTCTTTGTATCAAGTAGAGTCACTAGTTTTCTTCTAAGCTTCTTCTCTTCATCATTCAGTGAATCAGAGTGGAGGCCAAGGAGTCTAATAGCTTGGTCTAGCATTCCTCTAGGCAGATCAATGAATTGCTCTCTTACGAGGGAACAAGAGGAGTCATCAATGTAAGTCAGCATGAATGACCCCTCAAAACAAAATATATTGCTCAATGATATGCAGTTGATGAGTTTCCTCTTGATCTCCTTATACTCCTCTAAGGAAAGAGGCTTATATGGTTAAGTGGATGACTTGGGTTGTTGTTTGGTTGGTGAGGATAGAGTTCGGGGTAAGGTTTTAGGTTTGAGGATGGGTAGTTGTAGTGGTTGTTTTGATTGAGTGGGTGAGGAAGTGGGTAAGGTTGATGATATGGGTTCAGGTGTGTATGACTCAGAAGTTGGTTCAGTTTTAATGCGGAAAGGGAAATGGGTAGGTTCAGGTTGAGGTTGTGGTTGTGGTGTTTGTGTGAAAGTCATTCCCGGTACTATTCGGTATATCTCTTTCCTTCTTCCTAAGTGTATATCAGCCTTGATTACACTAACAATACGTTGTAGGGTCTTCACTAACATGGGTCCAACCTGCCTACCTGAGAAGCCATGGGCCCTAAGATAATCTTTCATCCATGTTTTATCACCTATCTTGATAGTAGCAAGCTGAGCTTCATCTTCCTTCTTCTTCTTTTCCTTCAGTTTCTCCCTGGAGGCCCTATTTCTGTCTTTATCCATTTGATCACATTCTTTATTTACAAGCCACACGATTTGTATCATTGTTTTGAGGAGCAAGTCCTCGAGAGAAAATCCTTTGGAGCACAAGAATGCTATCCATTCGCTCCTAAGCTATTGATCAGCTTCAACCTTCTTTCTCAGGTTTTCTTCTTCTAAGGCAAACCTTGGTGCTTCTTCTTGTTCTCTTAGCAGCAGGGTTGCCTTCTCCAGCTCAATCAACTCCTTAAGAGGTAAGAGGAGCACACCTTCACTAGTAGCACCCAACTTGACAAGCCTGTCAATTACCTCCACCCTTTTCTGATTATTGACAGACACCTAGTTGGCCACAACTACTTTGCTACTTGCAGCTAGTAGTTTCCCATAGGGGAGTCTTCCTTTCCTTCTTAACTTTTCCAACCTTTCCTCCACTAGAAGCTCTTCCGTAGTCAGCTTCCTCTTGCCTTTAACAACTTTAGAAGCTTTAGACTTTGGAGGTTCTTGGGCAGAGGATTCAGCTTGGTGGGTGGTGGCTGGAGCATTTGATGATGGTGGTGGTTGAGTGATGGGTAACTTGAGAAATTCCTCACTATTCACCTCAGATGCTAGTTCGAGAATTGCATATGTGATGATGAGATCATTGGACAGGGAGTATAGCCCTTCCGCAGCTTCCGTCTCAGCTTCGAAAGTTTGAATTTGTTCTTCTGCAGCTTTGACTTCAGCTTTGGAAGTTTGCGGGAGTACATTATCTGTCCTAACTTTTTTGGTTGCTAGGCCATTAGTTTCCATATCCCCTTTGAAATCAATCTCTAGTTCACTGTGGACCTTAGGTTGACCAACTTCCTTAACAGTGGTAGGAGGTGTATTCAACCTTTGAAGGTCTTCAGCCCCAAAGTAAGCCACAACAACATCCGTACTTGGCTGCTTCATTGAAGATTCCATTATGAACAGGTTTAGAAACCTATTTAGATCTTTGAGCATCCTTGGGTCCACTTGGAGGATGATTGGAGGAGGCTCAGGGAAAACGTCTGATTATAAGAAGGATATCTGGAAGAGAGCATTGAAAGAGCTGAGCTTGTAAACACCATGTGTGTTTGCCTCTAAACTTTCTCCCCCTTTTGGTAGCATCATATTGAGAGCTAGATGAGCTAGAAGAATAAGTCAAGGACACCTGAATTGGTACATGCCTAACAAATCTCTCAATCTGTTTCTCAGCTAGTTTGGCCTTGAGATTTTCAATCTCAAATTGCTAAGTGGCAAACCTATCCTCTAAAGTCTTAACCCTGAATTCAAGGTGTGAGACTTTAGTGAGTAGGTTGTTGATGATGAGTTGCAGACTTCCCTCATCTTCCTGAGAAGAAACATGGGGAGATTAGGTAACATACCTAGTATATTCATCCTCACCACCAGTAATAGTTTCTTGGCTCCCTGGTTTCCTATGCATAATGATGTCTCTTGCAGAGTCATCAGGATGCCTAGTTGTCATAGATTCAGTCTCAACAATGTTCCTACTATTAGAGGGCCCAATAAGGCACATGTAGTAGTGGCAGCTAAATCTACATGAGTCCCCTCAACTCTAGTGGGACTCGCCTCAGTTTGGCTCTGCTGATGTGGGCTAGAGAGCATAGGTCTCCTTAGGCTCAGTTGATCCTTTGAAAGGTGTTGTGGATCAACTTCACGGCCTTGAACAAACATGATCTCTTCATTAGAACCTATAAATAGGTCGTTAAAGGATATAGCAGTTATACCAAATGACCCGGGACCTTGATTAATGTCTATTGGAATTGAGCCTATGGTGGGGTTGTCACTTTTTGGCTGCTCAAGGGAGTATAAAGACACACCCTAAGGGTTTTATGCTTAGGTGTTAGGATCATAGGATTGAGAATGAAGAGACTCAATGCCCATATTGAGGTCAATAGTGAAGGAAGGTGAGACCTCAAACTGATTGGGAGCCCATGTTTCTGCTCTAGCCTTTTTGGGTAGGACAGGGGGACTTGTTCAATCAGAGAAGATTGAACAAGAATTTGTTTTGGGCATCTCTGGTAAGTGATTTTGATGGGATGAGAAGGTAGATGTGGCATTATGAGGGAAGTTTTTGGTGTGGGTTCATGACTTGTGGGGTTAACAGGGATGTCACCACGAGTCATTGGCTCAATCTTACCCAAATGAATCTCAGTGTGTCTTTCGGTGTAGTTGGTGGACACTCTCTTCAAGAATTTGAAGATAATCAGCCTCATTTAAGGGATAGGTAGAGCAACTGCACAGACAAGCTGACTCTGGTCCGGCTCATAGTTGATGAGATGCTGAATGAACCTGGGATACATATAGAATGTGTCTATTTGGAGGTTCCCGATAAGGTTGATCAGCACAAATCTTGAGTAATTGAAGCGGAGGCTTTTCACCAACCCATGAACTAGGCATCATAGTTCATATGGTATTTGATCCCATCCCCCAGACTTATTTGACAAGCAGTGGAGAACCACGTGAAGCAAGAACTTCCAGTTGTATGAGAAGTTAAACTTGTAAACTATAGATCTTCTCACATCTCCCCTATAACCCATTTGGGTATATCTATCATTTAGGTCTGACTTGGGGAATTCCATAGGAGCACCTTCATTATGCCATTTGGGTATATGTGTCATCTAGGTGCGACTTGGGGATTCCATAGGAGTGCCTTCATTGTAAAGCTCCAAATGCTCCCTAATGAATTGTTTTGATATGATAAACTCCTAGCCATAGATGCTCGACCTTATAACCCTAACTCCATTTAGGGTTTTGCAGGATCGGTTTTGGTCACTTGACAGTTAGATTTCTCTCAAACTCACTTATACTACACTCAGATCAGATGAAGCAGAATCTCTTTTAAGAGTTGATAATAATATAATAAGTAGCGAAGAACACAACGAAATAATTTTCAAGGTACTTGTATATATTTACTTCTCAACTCAAAGTATTACAAGATTCTTACTTGCTTATTACATGAGTTACAATGAGAAACTATATATACTACTACCTACAGCCGGATATACTTTGATACCAGCTGGAATTCTATGACTAAAGCATATACTACAATGCTAAAGTTAAGGTATCTTAGATAAAGTATTATCTAAGATATGGTAGTCATGACATGTACATGACTTACCTTTTGTCACCAACTAAAGTTGGCAATTATACTAACTGATAAAGGTGAACAGTAGAATAAAGTATGGTCAACTACATGGCTTTTGAGAAAATGCCATGTTGTATCTCAGAGGTCTGCAGCGGAGTGCCAGGGAGACCATACTTATGTCCACTGGTTCATAGTAGTGTATTCCGAAGTTTAGTTGGCTTCGGAAGAACAAGTTCTTCCGAAGCCACTTATACTTCGGAAGAGGCTACTTCTTCCGAGTATTGAGGACTTCTTCTTTTATTTATACCTTGGAAGTTGACTTCTGATATTTTCTTCTAAGTCCTGATCTTCGGAAGTGAATACTTTGTCTTCGGAAGTAGAATTTATCTTTGGAAGTTAATCTTGTACTATGTCTTTGGAAGAACTCTTTTTTTCCTTCGGAAGTTCCAAACTTAACTTCAAAAGTCCTTTATTAGTTGTACCAAAATAGTATAAGTGATTTGATTTTGGTTGTACCAACCTTCTTCTTGATCCAACTAACTCCCTCTAGGCTGATCCTACCAAAACCTCACTTGTTCCTGCTTCTCAAAACTTTCAACACCAGGGAAAGTAGATATTTATTTGTTTCTTTGTTCTTCCCGGAAGTGGTGCTGAGAAGCTTGTACAAATCATTCATGGATAGGAGATCTAGTCTGTCACTTTGAATGATATGCACCCTCTGTTGGGTCCCTCAGAAGAGAGTTAGTTGACGGGAGCTATAGTCATACTCCCATCTAACTATCGGTTCCAATTTTGGGCCTTCCACCATATGTAGAAAGGCCTTGCTTGTGGTGGTTGACCTTTCCTTATCTTCCTTCTCTCTCAGCTTCAACTCCTCTTCAATATTTGCTTTTGTGGTTATCTCAACAAGATGAAGGCTGCTAAGATGACTTCTGATGTGAGCAATAGTTTCGGAGTGGGAAGGATTGGAGAATGGTTTTTCTCCTAACTCAGCGATGTCGAATCTGCTAGAGTGTAGCAGAGAAGAGGTATTCAACCTGTTGCTTTCTCTATTCTCTCTCTCCATAACAAAGTTATGGGAGGCTTCATCGAACCTCCACTGGATAATTTTCTTTCTAGGCACAAGGGGCTGACTAGAAACCTTGTCCCCATTCTTTGTATCCAGTAGAGTCACCAGTTTTTTTCTCAGGTTCTTCTCTTCATCATTTAAGGAGCTAGAGTTAATGCCAAGGAGTTTAACAACATGGTCTAGTGTTCCTCTGGGCAGATCAAGAAATTGATCTTTAATGAAGGAACATGAAGATCCATCAACATAAGTCAGCTTGAAAGAGTCTTCCTCATAAGAGATGTCGCTCAAGGTTGTACAGTTGATGAGCTTTGTATTGATTGCCTTGAACTCTTCTAAGGAGAGATGTTTGGAAGGCTAAGGGGATGGTTTGGGAGGTTGTTGGGTAGGTTGTGGTGTTGTGGTTCTGGAGAGTGTTTTAGGGATGGAGGATGGGTAGTTTAGGTGGTTAAGGTGAGAAAGTTGGTACGAATAATGGTGTAGGTTCAAGTGTGTAAGGTTCAGTGATTGGTTCAGTCTTGATGGGGAATGGAAAAGGAATTGGTTCATGTTGGGGTTGAGTGGTTGGTTTGAAGATCATCCCATGTAGCTCCTATACATCTCTTTCCTCTTTCCCATACGAATGTCAGCCTTGATGTTGCTGACAAGTTGTTGGAGTGTCTTTTTAGACATAGGTCCCACCTGTCTACCAGAGAAGCGATGAGCCCGAAGATAATCCTTTATCTAGACTTTCTCACCTATCTTCTTGGCAGTAGTGACCCTAGCTTCTTCTTCTTTCTTCTTCTTCTCCCTCAAGTTCTCTATCGCAGCTCTTTTTCTCTCCTTCTCCAGTTGATCCTGCTCTAGACGTTAGAAAATATATCCTTTCCCTCCGGAGCTTCATATCAGCTTCCCTATTCTCTCTTTCTCTTTCCTCCTCTAAGGCCAACCTTGCTGCTTCCTTCTTTTGTTCAATCTGCAGCCTGGTTGTCTTTTCTAGCTCTACTAACTCCAATGGTAGCAAGAGTATGTCTTCACTAGTAGCTCCAAGCTTGATGAGCCTGTCAATGATCTCCACCCTCTTTTTGTTGTTGACTGCCTCCTAGTTGGCTGCAGCTGCTTTGGAACTAGCAACTAACAACTTTCCATTTGGTAGTCTACCTTTTCTTTTAAGCTTTTCAATCCTCTCCTCCTCCTCCTAAAGCTCTTCTGTAGTCATCTTATTCTTTCCTTTATCATCTTTGGAAGTGCTTGACTTTGGTGGTTCTTGGATGGAGGGTTCAAATTGAGATAGAGATAATGAGGTTGTCTGAGCTAGGGGTCGGTTGAGAAAGTCCTCACTATTCACCTTAGATGCTAGCTCTAGAATTACATCTATGATGATTAGATCCTCAGACAACGAGAATTGTCCTTCCGCAGCTTCCATCTTAGCTTCGGAAGACTTAGCTTATTCTTCTGAGGCCTTGACTTCCGCTTCGGAAGTTTGAGGGAGTGCACTATCTATCCTAAAATTTTTTGGTTGTTGGGCCATCGGTCCTTATTTCCCCTTTGAATTGAATCTCAGGTTCCATTTGGACCTTAGGTTGACCAACTTATTCCATAGTGGTAGAATATGCACTTAACCTCTGAAGCTCTTCAGCTCCAAAGTACATCATAGCCGTATCAGGGCTAGGCTGATCTAAAGAAGATCTTAATAGAAACTTGGAAAAGAGCCTATAGAGATCTCTAAGCATCCTTGGGTCTATTTGCGGGATAACTTGGGAGGGGTGAGGAAAGATAGTTGCAATGGGAGCCGAATATCTGGAAGTTGAAGCTTGGCTTTGTGGTTCCTTAGTTGTTTGTCTCTGAACACTCTCCCCCTTTTTGGTAGCATCATCTTGAGAGCTAGATGAGCTTGAGGAATAGGTCAAGGACACATGAATTGGTACATGCCTAATAGATCTCTCAAGTCATAACCTTAGATTCGAGGTTTGAGACTTTAGACAATAGGTCTTTGATGGTGAGTTGCAGTCTTCCCTCATTTTTCTTTGAAGAATCATAGGGAGATGAGATAACATACCAAGTATGTTTATCCTCACCACCAGATGTGGTTTCTTGGCACCCTGGTTTCCCTTGCTTAATGATTTCTCTTTTAGAGTCATCAAAAGGCATGGTTGTCGCAGATTCAGTCTCAGAGATGTTAGCACTATCCTGAAGATACATTTAGGCACCTTCAGTAGTGGCAGCTGAATCTACATGAGTCCCCTCCACATCAGTGGGACTCACCTTAGTGAATGCTTGCTGATGGGGGCTAGAGATAATAGGTCTCTCTAGGCTCTGTTGATCCTTAAGATAGTGTTGTGGATCAATTTCATTGCCATGAAGGGACATAATCTCTTCATCAGTTTTGAATAGAAGGTCAGTAAAGGATATAGAAGTTAAACCTAGTGACCTGGGACCTTGGTCAATGTCTAAAGGCATTGAGCCTATGGTGGGGTTGTCCCTTTGTGGCCACTAAGAGGAGTATAGAGATTCACTTTAAGGGTATTTCAGCTTGGGTGTTAGGATCATGGGTTTGAGACTGCGGAGACTCAAAACCCATATTAAGGTCAATTGTGAAGGATGGTGAGACCTCAAACTGAGTGGGAGCCCATTGTTCCACTGTAGTCCTTTTGGATTGAACAGGAGGAGCTTGTTTAATCAGAGAAGATTGAACAAGGATTTGTTTAGGGCATCGTTGATATGTGATAGTGATGGGGTGAGAAGGTAGATTTGGCAATGTGAGGATTGTTGCTGGTATGGGTTCATCACCTGTGGGGTCAAAAGGGATGTCACCAGGAGCCATTGGCTCAGTCATATGTGGAAGCACAGAAGTATGTCTTCCGGTGAAATTGGTGGACACTTTCTTCATAGTCTTGAAGATGGTCGACCTCATTTGAGGGACAGTCAGAGCAGCTGCACAGACAAGCTAGCTCTGGTCCAACTCACAGTTGATTATATGCTGAAGAAACCTGGGATACATGAAGAATGTTTCCCGCTGGATGTTTCCCATCAGATTGGTCAGCACAAATCTTGAGCAGTTAAAGCGGAGGCTTCTCACCATTCCATGAACTAGGCACCCTAATTCGTATGGGATTTGATCCCAACATCCAGATTTGTTGGATAAACAACAAAGAACGACGAGCAACAGGAACTTCCAATTATAAGAGAAGTTGAACTTGTAGACGGTAGACCTGCTAACATCTCCACCATATCCCATTTTGATGTTGGTGTTGTCCAAATCTATTTTGGGGAACTATGTAGGGGCTCCATCATCATGAAGCTCGAGATGCTCCCTGATGAGTTGTTCAAAAATGACCAACTACAAATGCTTGATCTTATTACCCGAACCCCATTTAGGGTTTCAATCTGACCATTTGCCCAAAATTCAGCCATGTGATTTGAATAAGCGGTAGGGTTAACGGTCAGAGCAGTGTAATAAGTTGATTGGGTAAGAAAGGAAATGATATGAGAGAAGTCAGCATCTCTTGAACAATCAAAAAGTGCGACTTGATTATGCTGAGGGTTAAGTGCCATTTGATAAAGTTGTTGGAATATGAGTTTCGACTTGGGTAAATTGGAGATGAAGGAAGCTTTTAGGGCAGTAAATTTTGATAAGAAGATGAAAGTAAGTAGTTGGGGTTATTTAAATGGGTGAAATGGCAGTTTAGGGGGTTAGGATAAGATGATGTGATGTTTTAGTGGCTGATGTGACAGGGGCGGTAAGGTTTGGTTCATTTAAATAATTCGACATCATTAACAAAATCTTTACTTCTTACAGAGTGGGGCCCAAAAGAATTCTGTTACATAGTAAAGTCTTTCTTCCGAGTATAAAGCATTTCCGAAGGTAATTGTCTTCTGAAGGCAATATCTACTTCCAAAGGTAGAGTTCTATTTCCGAGAGTAAAGATTGCTTTCCGAATGGAGAGTTTTATAAGCTTCGGAAGTAGATCTGATATGTAATCAATCGCTTCTTTCGAGACTAAAAACTCTTCCGAGAAGGAAATTATCCTGGGAGGAAGTTGCTTCGGAAGATATGTAAAACATCTTCCTAGACTTAATTCCTCTTCGGAAGAATTTATACTTGGTGAAAATTTTCAGAGAGAGGCCTTTTGTAACAGGGCTTAGATTGTTTTGACACAAGACTTTACATATTTTTAAAAGGTTTTCAAAAGAGATAGACCAATCAATGTTTATCATCCTAATGTCTATAATGAGATACTTAAATCTTTTTTCATCAAAAGCTTTGGTGAACAAGTCAGTATATTGTTCATTTGAGTCAACTTGGATTAGCTTAATTAGATTTTTCCCATAAATATCTCTAATGAAATGATACCTGATATCAATATGCTTTGTCTTGGAGTGCTTCATAGGATTTTCCGTGATTGAGATAGAACTGTTGTTGTCAATGTGGATAGGAGTGCTTATGAAGTTGAATCAGTAGTCTTTCATCTCGTTCAAAATCCACAACAGCTAAGCATAGCAGCTTGTAGCAGCAATGTATTCTGCTTCAGCAGTTGATGTAGAGACACAGGATTGCTTCTTGCATTGCCATGAGATGATCCTTCCACCAAGAAATTGACATCCACCTGATGTTTATTTCTTGTTGATATTGCAGCCACCATAGTCACTGTCAGAGTAGCCATAGAGATTGAAATTGTTGTTCTTTGGATACCAGAGACCTAATTTAGGTGCTCCTTTAAGGTATCTGAGGATTCTCCTAGTAGCAACTAGGTGAGACACCTTAGGAGTAGCCTGATATCTTGCACAAATGCAAGTTGCAAACATACTTGTTGTGAGATACATCAGAGAACCAATAATTGCCCTATACTGGTGTTGATCAGTATCCTCCCCCTTAGAGTCAGGACAGAGATTATGGTTTTTGGGTATCGGTGTCTTGGTTGACTTACAATCTTTCATGTCAAATCTTTCTAAGATGTCATTGACATACTTAGATTTATTGATGAAAAACCCTTCTTTCATTTGCTTCACCTGAATTCCAAGGAAAAAGTCTATTTTTCCCATGGAACTCATCTAAAACTTTTTCTTCATTTTGCTCTCAAAGTCTTTACACATTTGGTCATTTGAGGAACCAAATATGATGTCATAAACATAGACTTTAACGAGCAAGATGTCCTTTCTAGACTTCCTTTTGAAAAGAGTCTTATCAATGGTACCTCTGGTGTAAAATTTCATCTAGAGAAACTGAGAAAATGTCTCATACCATAGCCAAGGTGCTTGGTGTAGCCCATATAGAGCTTTATCCAATTTGCACACATAGTTGGGGTGTTATGGGACTTCAAATGCTGGAGGCTGACACACATAAACTTCCCTATATATATCCCCATATAGAAAGGCACACTTAACATCAAGCTAGTAAATAGTGAAAATCTTGGATGCAACATAGGCAAGGATGATCCTAACTGCCTTAAGTCTGGCAACAGGTGCAAAGACATCAGTATAATCAATTACCTCCTCTTGAGTGTACCCTTGAACCACCAGTCTTGCCTTGTTGTTAATGATCAAGTGATGTGATACGGATAGTATATATATTTTGATAAAGATTTTATGCACAGATTCAGTTTTAATCTGTTACTACAAATACTAAACTACACACACAAAAGGCAAGTGTACCTGTCGTCAGGTAATATAGTGTTGGTAAGAACCAAGTATCAATCCGTGGACACACCTAGCCTACTCAGAAAACTTGATGATTGACTATCAGTTAAAGAAAATGATAAGTTGCATTGGAAAGATTTTTAGGTTTTAAAAACAATAATAAAAATAAAGTAAACTAAAATTGAAGCGTTTGGATTTAAAACTAGGGAATTAAAGTTATCATCCTAATTACACTCCAGTTATGTAACCGTGATGAATTGTTGGTGTGATTTAAAGATATTGATTAATGTAATAATGTAAATGTTTATAAAGATGAGCTGACGTGATTTCTCATCTATCTTGCTTCGTAGTGACTAGGATCACGACAGGTTGAGTTTTACTACTTAGATCAAAGCCCTAGTAATGCAGGTAAATCTTTTGTGACCTATTTGACATACGATTTCTGAAAATATAACTTAATGTTAAAAAGATAGTTGATCAGGTTTCTTCCTAACATACCATTAATTTTATAAAACCGTAACAATTATTAAAGATTTCTTAAACTCATAAAAGGGAACCCGCAAATGATCAGAAAGTTAAAGTGATATGATTTCTAATAACCATTTCTAGTTCATTAGCCACAGATTTATTATAAAGAACGGTTTCACGAATGAAAGTTGAACATACGTTTTTCAACCATGTATGACAATCACAATCACAAACCATAAATTTATAACTACCCGTTCAAATGTAGATGCTACCCATCAATAGTTTTCCCAAGACCACCATAACATTAAAATAATATTTATCACACCATTAGTTCATCACAAATTACATAAGTTTCATCCGATTAGGATGATAAAAAAAAGTTTAGCTCATAATGAGCTTGAACATAACAACAGATAACAAAGAAAATAGATATGAAATCATCGGTGAAATGGAACAATCAAACGGATAATCCACAATGGATGACGTTTAAACGATTCCGAGCTTCTTCCAAGTCTTGTATGCACCTCCCGAGCCTCCAAATGATCTTGAAGACTTGATTCCCGAGAGAGTTCTGTAGAGTAACTCTCCCACCAAAGCTTGCAAGAAATAGTGAACTTAGGCTTCTATTTATAGGTTTTCTGGAGTGTAAACACGGCCCCATGCCTAAAAGGCATAGCCGCGTGCCTAAAAGGCACGGCCCCGTGTAAGTACAATGCTTACGAAAGTTGGTCGGCTCGTATGTGCAGGTTGTGTCAGGCATGACCCCGTGCTAAATGGGACACGACCCTATGTTAAAGGTGCGCCACGGCCCCGTGCTTGATGGGCACAACCCCGTGCTTACTTTAGGGGACAATACTTTTTGTCCTCTTAGATGTCCAAACACGAGGGTGTGTTAATTTTGCATGAGGGTGTGGTTCTCGCAAGGGATAGGGCATGCTTAATAAGGCACGACCCCATGCTTGGACTCCAAAGCTCGGATTTCTTCAATTTTTGTTAAATATGCTTCTTTTGTCCATCTTGCCCTTTTAAACACCTAAAAACACAATTTAACATTTTAAGTACATTTTCATCATTTTAAGGGAGATATTAAGGAATAATTGATGTGCTTTTGATAGGATTTTTATGTATAATTTAGAGCACATCAAACATCCCCACACTTGAACTTTGCTTGTCCTCAAGCAAAAATCACTTAAAATGACAATTCCACCAAAAAAAATAAATTAAATAATAAACATTTCTTTTGGGAAATACACAAGTAAACATTATTTCATCCAAATATAAACATTATAAGCATATGTAAAATGAAATCCTAGAAAGTAATAGATTGGTTAGTAAAGATATTATCATGTAAAAATTCACACTTCTCATAAGATGCACTCACACTTGGATAAATATATGGAGTCATAATCAAGATTAAGTATGGCTAATACACTCAATTGCCTAGTATGAATATGTGTGAAATCATATGTTTGTTAAGGGATCAAATCTCCACCTACTTAGATATTTACTTGCATAAATTGTTAGGTCTTTGATGGGTTGTAACTTGGCTCGGGCTCGGGTATGGAATTTTTGGAAAAAGTTGCTAATTGCTAAAGACGACGGTCTTGGATTATTTTCTAACATAAACTACAAGGAAAGCAATAAAAGGCTCCGTATACAATACTTCAAGCTAGAAGGGATATGCTAACTTGAGGATTCGTTTAAGGTCAAATTATCACGACCATATTTTGCTTTCAAGAACCGTACTTCATCTTTTACCCGAAGATACACAAAACTTTCCTTTCTCAAGGTCGTTAGGCTTGAAGCCTAATAGCACCCAATCGGATTAGTTATGTGTATTCGTATTGAGATTCAGTTTGATTCTTTTTGCATTTTCCATTATGGAACCAATTTCCACAGTTCGGGCATCTTTCATATCTTTTTGCCCGTCTCTTTATACCACTTTTTAAAATCCCACAAAATGGCGGAACTTGTTCCTTTTTTCACCATTTCTTTCATGTGTCGAACGTGAGATTGAAAATTTGTTCGCGGATTTCCGAGGGAAATCCCGGTTTTGCGTGGTGAAGGCAACAAAGCAAATTAAAATCAAAAGAATGCATTCTAGTTCTTTAAGGTCTGTCGGTAAAAGACCAAATTTTTTTAAAGCCAAAAACATGTCTTTAACGAAAATAGGGTTTGTTGAAGGTTTTTTGGTTAAGTGACTTGGTGGTTTGGGTGATTGAAAAATAAAAACGTATAAGCTCAACGGGGCTAACTAGAGTTGATGTTCGGGTAAGGAAAATTAAAGAAAATGGTTGGGCTTGAATGGTTAAGGTTTCCTAGTGCCTAACTCATTTTTATGCAAAAAATACTAATTAAGGTCTTGAAATGTATACCTAAACAAAATGAAAGTAGACTTACAAATTGAAAAAGTTGTTTAAGGCTCGAAAATAACCTCACATATGGATGGAATTGGGTAAAACTGTTTTATTTTACATGATTAAATATTTCACTAGCTTATTGCTTTTAAGGATATCATAAAAAATATTTTCAATTTTATTTGGACATCATTAATTTACTTATTTATTTCCTAAAAACGTATATTTATAATTTGGTTTATCAAAAATTGTATTAAATTTTTGGTCTCTTGTCACAAAAATTAGTTGTTAAGTGATCTTTTCTTAAAAATTTCAAATTTGGACCTTGTTAGCAAAGTCAAATGCATTACTCCCATCCCCACATTTAAAATTAACATTGCCCTCAATGTGATTAACGTATTAAGACCGAGAAAGGGTAATGAAATAACTCCCCTAAAAATGATGAATTTGTCACTTGTATTTGGTTGCCCTCGAGTTAAGAGAATCATCGGGATCACCTGAAATGTCACCAATTTATTGCAAACATTAAAATTCTAAACACACAAAAAAAATGACATGAATTAAAAGATAGATTGGCACGAACAACTGTGTCTGGGCCCCGAAAGTGATACAATTTTAAAGGGCTTTGTGGCGGGATATCCCCCCCACTCATGGTATATTCGGTTCCTGATGTACGTGACATCGTTGCTCAGGTCATCGACTAGGGATTGCAGATTTTTGACTCGATTGAAGGCTCGTTGGGCATATTCAAATGATCGCCTTGCATGGTCGCTGGTGGTTTGGATTGACTCATAAAGTTCTAACATGGTTGGGAATTCCCTTGTACGTGAACTTGAAGATCTGGCTCTTGCTCCTTCCGGGTGTATCAGCATGTCGAGGTCCTTGATTATTTCTTCGGGATCCGTCGGATCCCAGATTTGTCCTTTCTTATCCATAAATCTCGGCTAGCTATTTGGTAGGATCATCACCATATACCTACTTGTGCAAATGCTCAAGTCTAACAATCCTGGCATCACTCCTTTAGTTCCTTCAGTGTTACAACCATAGCTCTTGTATAGGTTCAGAATCCAGCTTCCTCCAAACATGGGTGTTGGAGCACCTGCCATCGCATTCCTGGAAAAAAGATTACAAAACAAATACCCAATATTACATGGCAGTTGATTAACCATACAATATAAAATAAACAAGTCCCTCAAATTAACAACTCCCTCGCTTTGACCACGAGCTGTTATGGAATGACTAAGTAACCGATGAATGTATCTCAGCAGCGGGTCGCGTATCTGGCTGTTTTTTGATTTACTTGAGTTGAACCCTCCGGTTCCAATCTGCTCCCAAAATGCTTTCCGCATTGCACCACTTTCCGCGTCTTTAGTTTCCTCGTCTGAGAAGGTATGGTATGCCGACATTCCAGATATTGCTTCTTCCTCCATTTCTTGTTTTGTGTAGATACCGAGATAGACACCGAACAAGGCAATAGATATTTTATGCCAACATCCAGCGAGTCTGAATGAAACTGCACTACCATCCCAAGGGTCAGAGTCTTTCATGCTAAATCTGAAAGATGCTAAAAATTCAAGAGTTAGTTCATAAACGGAAGGTCTATTTTGTGAGAATAAATGCTTCCATTGAGTACTTAATAAATTATTATATCTTTCTAGTTGTCTGATAGCCCCTAGTGTTTCTTCATCTGCTTGTAAATGGGATCTTTCGACCCTTTGTAGTAATCTTTGAAGTCTATCACGACACCAACTCTCGCGGCTCCCTTCAAATTGTAAGTAGGGATGATCCATGATCCTGAGATTTTAAAAATAAGTTAATCTATACAAAACAAATTTCTTGAACAGTTTCATGATATTAGTGAAAACCATGTGTTTTTCAAGACATGACATTATAATGATTCAACTCATGTTCAAAACTAGTTGAAAATTAATCCAAGGACAAATATTTGAACATGGGGGTGCGTTTTGTGAATCGTGGGGGTGCGGTTAACATGATTGGGCATGAAATCTTGACTCGAGCACGCGTAGTTTTGTTTGTAAACCTTTGATTAAGAATGGGTTTATAATTTTCTTGCTTTAAAAATCAAAGATTATACGTTTAATATTTTAATCACTTATTAATAATTCAAGATACTCAAAAATATATATAGTGTTTAACACCACTTGTGAATTCTTGTAACTTGAACATGATTAACAAAGTTTTACCATGAATTATGAAGATAGACTTGTTAAAAATAAAAGAAAACAAACTAATTAACTAACTAAACATACTAATAACTAAAATTAACACTAATCTACAACAAGAAGAAACATGGAAAATAAGGTGAAAATGGAAGTGGATACGAACATTGCAGGCAAGGAACTCGGTTTTTAACATGCAAAATTGATAGGGAACAAGACAAAAGGCTGAAAAAAGTCTAGTTGTGTCATTCATTGATGAGCACGGGGGTGTGCTCATGTTATGTTGTTCGGTTTCCGCCTTTTGTAATTCTATTTTTTAGTTTCGCGCGTTACGGAATTTTCACGGTTAAGTTTTATCACTTCAAAATCATCAGAAAAGATACGAAAATAGTCCTAGAGTTAAATAACACAAGTCAATTTGAAAATTACATTCCTAGGGTCCTACGGTTACATGATACGTTAAAAGCCGAGAATCTGAAACAGCAAAACCAGATTCTTTAACACGCAACAACGCACTTAACGCATCACGGCATGCTTCTGAAGGAAGCCTCCACACATTTTGTGTGGAAGGTTTGGGATGGGATAGTGAGAAGTATGGTTGCTTAGTTACGCAAGCTGACGGTTAATGGAAACGAGTTACTCGCCCATCTCTTGAACCTTTTGGATAAGTTCAGCTAAGTGTTAGGACACAACGAGGTTCATTTCAGTCATTTTCTTGATGAGTTCATGTAGCTTGAAGAAGTATTCTTGAGTTGTTGGCTCTCGGGTTTCAGAACGCGGTTTCTTCGCAGGATTCCAATTTGAACTTCCGTGACTTGATTCTTTCATTTTATGCAGGATTGGGTGTGATGAAAGAATGGAACAAGTGTGGTATTTATATACCGGCCGTGAAAGGTGAACACGAGGGCGTGCTTGGCCAGGCACAACCCCATGCTTGTCAGAGTTCGTCTTAAATTCAACCTGCCACGTTCCAGAGTCGTCAGCGCAGATCATGGAAAAAATTTGTCAGAGAAACGAAGGCATGCTTGATGAGGCATGGCCCCGTGCTTGTGATTGTGAGGTCCTAAAAATTGTGGAAAAAATCAAGGAAAATTTATGTACACATGTGGCATTTAAGTTTCGGGTATTCGGCACGACCCTTCCCCACACTTAGTTTTCGTCGGGGCAGAGGTGTAATTCCTCTGATGGAATCTTGGTTGGTCCATCATTATATGGTTTCAAACGATAACCATTCACTTTGAAACATAAACCTTCGTGGTTATTAATTTCAATGGCATCATTCAAAAACACGTTTTTGATCATATAAGGTCCAGACCAACGTGATTTCAGTTTTGCAGGAAACAAACGTAAACGAGAGTTATACAGTAAGACACGTCCTCCCACGTGAAATCATTTTATGTTCTTTAATCAAGTAACGTGGAATTTCCTTGTCTTTTCTTTGTAAACCCTAGCGTTTTTGTATGCTTGTTATCTCATTTCCTCAAATTCATGAATTTGTAGGAATTGATTCTTTCCTGTAAGGTCTTGGTCTAGGTTTGCTATTTTAAGTGCCCAAAAGGCCTTGTGCTCTAGTTCCACAACTAGATTAAACGACTTCCCATAGACTAGTTTGAATGGTGTTGTGCCGATGGGAGTTTTACAGGTTGATCAAAAAGCCCATAGTGCATCATCTAACTTGGTAGACCAGTCCTTGTGGTTTTGACCTACAGTTTTCTCAAAGATTCGTTTGATACCTCGGTTAGTGACTTCGGCTTGCCCATTTTCTTGTGGATGGTAAGAAGTTATAAACCGATGGTGCACTCCATAACGTGCCATTGCTCGTTCGAGCTGGTTGTTACAGAAATGAGTTCCTCGGACACTAATTAGAGATTTTGGGGCACCAAAACGAGATAATAGTTTCTTAAGGAATCTGACAACATTTCTGACATTATTGGTAGGAAAGGCTTGAGCTTCAACCCATTTTGAAACGTAATCAACTGCTACCAAGATATAACAATCTCCAAATGACACCGGGAAAGGCCCCATGAAATCAATACCCCATATATCAAATACCTCGCATACTTGAACTAGTTTCTGAGGCATCTCATCCCGTGTTGAGATATTGGTTGCTTTCTCTTTGACATGCATCGCAGGTGCGTACCATGTTATGAGCATCTTTGAATATCGTGGGCTAGTAAAATCCAGAGTCAAATACTTTCTTGGCTGTTAAGGTTACTCCATGGTGTCCTCCTATGGGTCCTTCATGACAGTGCCTTAGGATTTTTTCTGCTTCACTTCCGTATAGACATCTTTGAATGAGTTGGTCTGCACTGATTCTGAAAAGACACAGTTCCTCCCAATAGTAATGTTTGATATCAGTAAATAATTTCTTCTTTTGCTGATAAGTCATTCCTTTGAGGAGGATTCCGCTTGCTAAGTAATTTGCAAATTCAGCAAACCAAGGATGTTCATCAATTGAGGATTGAATGTGCATAAAGAATTCACGTGGAAAGTTGTCATTTATTATGGCTTCCTCAGTTTGTGAAGAACTTGAATCCTCAAGACGCGAGAGATGATTGGCCGCTAGATTTTCCGCTCATTTCTTATCATGAATTTCGATGTCAAATTCTTGAAGCAGAAGTATCCAACGAATCAATCTCAGCTTTGCATCTTGTTTGTTGAACAAATAAGGAAGGGTTGCATGATCGGTGTAAATGATTGTTTTTGAAAGGATTAGATATGAGCGGAATTTGTAAAATGCAAAAAGTAATGCGTCGTTTAGGGTCTTACTCACATAAGGAATTGGGTGAAATTGCTTGTCTTTCCTTTGTCCTAATACGGCTCCTATCGTGAAATCGCTTGTGTCGTCAAAAAATACGAATTGAGCATCTTTCTCAAGAAGTTGAGTCATTGGTCGAGCGATTTTTGAGAAATCTTTGATGAAACGACTATAGAATCTTGCATTAGGAAACTACTGATATCTTTCACGGTTGTAGGATGCGGAAGTTTAGAAATAATGTCAACTTTGGCTTGATCGACTTCAAGTCGTGCTCGAGAGATTTTGTGTCCTAACACTATTCCTTTCGTAACCATGAAGTGGCACTTTTTCCAATTTTAAACAAGGTTAGAATCTTCACATCTAACCAGCATCCTTTCCAGATTTTCAAGACATTGCTCGAATGAGTTCCCAAAGATGGAGACGTCATCCATGAAAACTTCCATTGAGTGTTCAATCATGTCATGAAAGATTGCTACCATGCACCTATGAAATGTAGCAGGAGCATTACACAATCCAAAGAGAAATCGCCGATAAGCAAATGTGCCATATGACAGGTGAATGTCGTTTTCTCTTGATCTTTGGGAGAAATAGGAATTTGAAAATAACCTGAGAAACCATCCAGGAAACAATAGAACATTTTTCAAGAGGATCTCTCAAGCATTTGATCGATGAAAGGAAGATGGAAGTGATCTTTCCTTGTGGCTTCATTAAGTTTGCGATAGTCTATGCAAACTCTCCATCTTGTAACTATATGAGTGGGAATACTCGTTAGTTACAACAGTCATTCCTCCTTTCTTTGGAACAACTTGGACGGGATTGACCCAAGGTGAATCTAAAATAGGGTAAATCAAACCGACATCTAGCAGTTTGATTACTTTTTTCATCACCACCTCTTGCATACTTGGGTTTAAACGTCTTTG
The DNA here is from genome assembly GCA_018326385.1 of Flaveria bidentis. Taxonomy (NCBI): domain Eukaryota; kingdom Viridiplantae; phylum Streptophyta; class Magnoliopsida; order Asterales; family Asteraceae; genus Flaveria; species Flaveria bidentis. The sequence goes on from BJCM01020072.1 coordinate 37,961, forward strand.
AGGTTGAATGTTGGATTTGAAGTTCTCTTCCATCCATATTTTGTGAGTGCAAAAGGATGGATTGATTCCCTTGATGTCCATGAATTTCCATGCAATTGCTCGTTTATGTGCCTTAAGCATATTAAGAAACTTGTTCTTCTCATCAATTGTTAAGGCGGATGAAATTATGACAGGAAGTTGAGATTTGTTTTCATGAAAAGCGTATTCGAGATGAGATGGAAGTTCTTTGAGATCTAAAACTGGAGGGTCTTCGACAGAAGGTTTGGCTTTAGGTTCTAGATCTTGTTCAATGATCTCAAATGCTTCTTG
>BJCM01020095.1:4514-31466 GCA_018326385.1 Flaveria bidentis
CGGAACTAACAAGAAGTTTTCTCGTCGTACAACTCGCTAAAATGATTCGAAGTTTTGTCTTACGGATAAAATTAGAATAAATTGAAAAGAAATCTATAAAAAACCAGTCTATATTTTAACTCAGTCATTTTTTAGCTTTCTTCCTGAAAAATAATCATTTGTACTCATAACTCAAGTTCAATAATTCTCAGATATCTTAAATAAATAAATAAAATATTTTTTGAGTGGTCTTTAACAACTCCTTTTTTCATGTCGTTTAAAATATATATGAATTTTTATTTGGATTCATGAGACAATTGACGCAATGTTTCTTGAACATTACTTCGGATATAGAACGTATTATTTTAAACAATGATTATTAAATTATTATTTTATATACATTTAATATTTAATATTCACTGAAATCATCATGGCATGGTTGTCCCATGAACAAATAACTCCTAAAACAACTTAAAACACATATAACTTTAGTTATTTTCAGACCCACGTTAGGATGAATGTAACGACAAATAAAATCGCCTATAGCGTTTTGGGCCAAGTATTGAGTCAAACTCTCACATCCGTGCCTACTATAAATCTAAGACCCACGTTAGGATGAATGTCAACTTGACGAATTTCTGGTTATATTATGTTCTCAATATATTGTAATCGCAAGACAATAAATCTAAGATTTGTCGTTTATTACTAAAATTAGAAAAGCGTTCGCGCAATGCAGCTGAGTGTCATTTTACATCCAGCATATGCATTTAATATTTTGTTATTCTTCTAGTAGTTTTATAAATGTCTATTATGTTTTTCTAAGTTAAAATTTAAAACAATAAATAAATGGTTAGTGCACGACTACTTGTATATATATGCATTAACTTATTGTACCTCGAAAAATATAAATTTACTTAGCAAAAAGTTTACATCAAAACATTTAAAAACATAGATTAAGTTGTAGTCTTAAAATGTTTTTAATGTGATACATTAAAAAATATAGCTGAAATCTTAAAACATATTAAGTTTTTTTTGTTTATAAGTTGATAATATAAAATTATATGAAAGTGTTAATAAGTGTACGGTTATTATGTAACTAATTGTAAGGGGTAATTCGTAAATAATATTATAAATAATATTTTACCCTGAAAAGTGATTATATCTTATGCATTAAATATAATAAGTTTTTTTTATTTTTATGTTATCTTAAAATACCTCATGTTTTATATATAGTATAAATATATTCTCTATTTAATTTAATTTGGGTTAGAGAGCCGTTACTTTGAAACCAATAGTATGTCGAAAACAACTAACCATATATGTTACATTTGCATTAAATTCCTTAAAAAGTATATTGTATTTTGCAATTCTTGTTGTGTCCTGATTCCTAGCATAATATTGGTTTATTGGTTCTCAAGCACATGTTGTGTGTATATGTTTAACTAGGCTAGAAACATATCTATTATAATGGGTAGAATAAATTTAACATGTTTAAATCATTACGTTTTATGTATATTTTGTATGTTACTTGTAATTTGTCCATTTGTGAAATAAAAACTAATAAATATTTGATAACTGTATAAAAAAAGTAATAGAAGTTAGAAATTATAACATTATATTTTAAGATAAGATGTAATATAAATCAAATAGTTTAGTAATGCATGTTTTATATAATTTAAATATTTATGATTGATTAGGTTACATATTTAATTTCATTATCATTTAATATGAAAGAGAGGAACGAGAAACATAAAATTAGAGTTAACCAATAGTGGGCGAGTCATCAGCGTTGTCTGTGTTCGCGGGCGTGGGTGACCTTTCGCCAATGGGTTTACCCGGGTGACCGAGATTAAAAATTATTCATTGACCGTTCAGAAAAAAAGTTAACCAATAGTCATTACGTGTCTACACTAACTTTTCATTTATTATATTTTAGGGCAAATATTTAAAAAAAATTAACATACTTTTAGTTTTTTCTCACAAAAGTCTCTATATAATTTTTACATGTAAATTACCAACATATTTTCTATTTTGTCTCATAAAAGTCCCTTAATAGTTTTTGCACATAAAAGTCCAACAAACTTTTTGTTTTTTCACATAAAAACCACTGAACAATATTTTATATCTTTGTAGGTATTGAACCATAATAAGATTTTTTTTTTTTAACTAGTATGGTTTAATTTTATTAATTACCTGTATGGCAAGCACCCCATGTAGCTTCTTGGGCATTAACTTACCCTCAACACTCTCATCAGGATTATAGAAATTAAGTTCCTTGAGCCCCACGTCAGCAACACCTTCACTGAACTCAACCCCCCGGTTGTTGCAGTGAATTTGACACTCTCCAGCACCTACATTCCATAGGATCTCTCCCGCAAGCAGGTAATATATCGTCAGAGCGCGAGACAACGAGTCTTTGAGCGCGTCTAGAGTGGCCCGAAAGCTGCCATGGGAAGGTTTCTTGTAGCAGAAGAAATAACCGACATCGAAAGGCGGCACGAGCAAGTCGAGGTTGGTAAAGGGTAGCCAGTGGTCAGTCCATGGTTCTTGTGCATTCACCACTACTTTGTTGATCATGTTCACGGAGAAAGTGTTAGAATTCATAGCCATGAGTTGAAGAAAGATGAATGATGGCTATGTGTCCATGTATTTATGTGAGATAGTTTTCAATAATTGTTGATTCGTTAATATTGTTGATAATGCTTTAGTGAACCACAAATCTTCCGTATATTTTCACTGTGTTTGGTGTGTTGTGTGAAAAACTTTATTTTCTAGGAAAATTACTAAAACAGACATCTCTCTAGGAAATTACTAAAGTAGACAATTTTAATGAATTTTTTTAATAAATATCAAATTCTAAACTATAAGTTTTATAGGACTTTAAGAAACCAGCTAGTCAAAGAGTTTTATTACGATATTGTAGGCTAAAACAGGCTAAAGGCTTAACTAGGGCATCAACTTGCAGGCTAATAAGTCCATTGAACATATATACAAGCTAAGCCTGTTTATATGTCCATGTGTTTTCGAATCTATAACATGATGTTTTTGAGTTAAAACTGTAATTTCTTTTGGTGCAAACCTTGGGTTTTATTTTGGGGCTCTTTTTAGATCCATGATGTTGGGTCGATTATTAATTACTGGATTTGTGTTTTGTTGGTCGGATTATGTCGCGATGTGTTCGACATGTGTTCGAGTTAGCTGCCATATATAAGCAGCTTTTAGGAATTTAGGGTGTGTGAAAATAACTAAACTTGTTAACAATATGAAAGTTGTTTTCGACATAGAGCTCTTGGACAAGTTTAAGACAGATCTGGGTTATATTACACGGTATCAGATATGGCTTTGAAGATGGAACCGGATTATCCGAGATATAGTCCGGTGTGTATTCGAATTTTTACTGTTTGTTTAACCAAGATGTATATGTAACTAGGTTAGTACCCAATGTATTACATGGATTGAATAAACAAATTATTAAATAATTAGTAAAAAACTTTATGAATTATAAAACCATGCTTGAAAAAAAAATATGATTATAATTATGTATAAATAGCTATTAAAAATAAATAAAAATAATGTATTTTTCTTAAACTTTTATTTTATTAAAAAATTATGGTTTTTAAATATTTTGTTTTAAGTAAAATGATTTTTTTTAAAGTTTGTTGCTTTTTCGTTTTTAAAAAGTGTGTTTTTAGTTTAGGAATATAGATTTTCAATTTATTCAATTATACATTTTTTAATTTGAAACTAGTATGAATAATATTATTGGTATTCAATATTAGTTTTAATAATAAAAAGAAATAAGAAAGTTACTATGATTAGGCTTACGATTATATCACATATTATCTTATTTTTTTCTATATTACTGATAGATAGATAGACAGATACATATATATGTAGGCTAAAAACTCATTCATTAAACGGATTATAGTTAGTAATAAAAACAAAAATTTACATTATGATATTTTAATATAAGATATGAGTTATATATACGTAACAGTTAAAGAATATAAAACAATATATTATATTTTTAACTCTCTTATCTAAATTATTTTATTTTTTTAACATTTGTTTTAAGATTCTTTTATAAAAAATATTTTTTTAATTCTTGTTTATTAAAAACTCTTGTCTGTAATTATTCTCGTTGTTTTAATAAGATTGTTTTAAAAAAAGTTCACCTTTTTATAATTAAAAAAAGACTGATTTAAAATATTTGGTTAAAAAAGGTTTAGTGTTTTTGAAAATTTCATATTATATAAAAAATTATTATTAATTCTATTTTAGTAAAAATATATGATTTTTATTTTCTTAATAAAATCTAATTTTAAAAAGATATCTTGATTTTAAGAGCATTCACATTGGATTTGGTATATCTAGTCTTATCTTTATATTATAAGACAAACATTAAAAAATCATCAAAATCACTCTCCAACCCATTTTTTAAATTACATCTTTTTCATAAAATTTAAGAACTACATTTAAGTTTGCTACAGTAGATTGGTACCTTTTCCCTCCTGTTGTTGCTTCTTCTTCTTATTTCTTCTTCTTTTTTTATAGTTCATCATGCCCTAAATCACTGAAACAAACCCATCATCATCGACTCAACCCCAGCATCAACATCATTGACTCAACCCCAACATCAACATCACCGACTCAATCTCCTCGATCACCATCGACCCATTGCCCTAAATCAGTTCTTTAGCTCATAATGCCCTAAATCACTTGTTCCCAAAGCGAACATAAGCATTACAAGCAAGATTGCTTCATTAGACAACAAAGATCCATTTAAAGGTAAACATCTAAGCCATGTTGATTTGTTTGGGACTCGTATTCATGACTTTTGTTTAGAATTGAATCGGACTCGACTCCAATCTGAATTCTACAGCTGGGTGTGGCTGGTCAAATGTTAGTTACTGTATTTGATTTGCTTCTATTGATTTTTAGTTGATTTCTACTCGATTGTTGTATGATGATTAAGATTTAATTATTGGTTTAAATGGTTAAAGTTATAGATGCGTATTGTTCTTAATTCCACCATCCATGTGTGAGGTTTTGTGTCCCTAGTTGCGCAAGTGTATTCTTGACCTATGAAAGTTTGGTTGATTACTACTTACGGTGTATATTATAGTAGCTCTATACATATCATTCAAAATTCAGGTGTAAATTTCAATTAAAAATGCTAAATGAATAATATAATGTCTATAGTTCAAATGCCTATAGGTTAATTGCTAAATAGTTTTCTTAAGTTGAGTTTATTTGGATTGAAAGTTTGATCTAAATAAGTTAACTAATTAGAAAACAAATCACCTTATGTTCATTGTTTTGGCAGCTCATAAACTGCGGTTTTGAGACAGTTTTGCAGCTCACAAACTATAGTTGTGACAGCGGTTTGGAAGCCCCTGAACTGCATTTTTAGAGTTGTTTTGGCAGCTCTCAAAACTACACTTTTGAGACTATTTTGGTAGCCCTCAAAATGAAATTTTGATAGCGTTTTGGCAACCCTCGAACTTCAATTTTAGAACTGTTTTTGCAGCTCTCAAAACTCTACTTTTGAGACTATTTTGACAGCTCACAAACTGCACTTTTAATAGCATTTTGACAGCTCACAAACAACAATTTTGATAGTGTTTTGGCAGCCCCCGAACTGCACTTTTAGAACTCTTTTGGCAGCTCTCAAAACTGCACTTTTGAGACTGTTTTGACAGCTCACAAACATCAATTTTGATAGTGTATTGGCAGCCCTCAAACTGCATAGAAGAAGATAAGTTACTTGTCTCTGCGTGGCTAAATTGTAGCCTTGATGCCATTTCCGGAACAGATCAAAAACATTGTCAACTCTGGGAAAAAATCTTTGCATACTTTCAGCAATATAAAGAAACAACAATCAAGCGAACTATAAAGTCTTTAATACACCGATGGTCGTGTATTCAAAAGGCCACAAATAAATTTTCTGCAAAGCTAGCTCAAGTCGAAGGCTTAAATCAAAGTGGCATAATTGAGCAGGATAAGGTATAAATTTCACTCTATTATTTTGAGTGTATTTAATTTTTTCTTTCATATTGCTAACATATATTTTATTCATTTAAATGCAAGTTTGAGAAGGCAAAGATTATGTATCAATCATTAGAAAAATGAAACTTTCAGTTTGAGCACTATTGGCAACTATTAAAGGACCAACCTAAGTGGATTTCTCGTCAAACAAAGGTAGACAATGATCCCAATGCCAACCTAAGTGGATTTCTCGTCAAACAAAGGTAGACAATGATCCCAATGCCAACCTTAACCCCAATTGATGAATCAATTTTTTATCTCGAGACGGGGAATGTGATTGAGAATGAAGTTATTGAACAAGACTAACCAATTGGTAGAAAAGTAGAAAAAGCAAAACGAAAGGCTCAAGGAAGGCAAGCTGATGAAATTATACAACTCAGAAAAATGAAGTATACTCTTTTTGAGGAGTCACATGCTCAAGAGGAGTTTTATCGACTTAAGGCCGAGAAGATGGAGTATGAAAAAGAGAAAGAGCGAAGCAAAGTCCGTCAAGAGGACGAAAGATTGAGGCTCGAGGCCGAGAAATTAGAGCTTGCATGAAAGGAATCAGATCAACGAATTATGATGATGGATGTGAGTGTCATGCCTGAAATGCAATGGTTATATTTTGAGAAACTCCAACGGGAAATCATGATGAGTGATAGTCATGCTTGAAACTGGAGAGACTTTTAAATTGTTATATTTTGAAGACTAAAGACTTTTGAATGTTTAGTTTACTTGATGCTAACCTTGTGTTTATGTGTTTTTTGTTGGTTATATAGAAGCATCAACTACTTTTAAACATGTATAACTTGTGAATGCTCTAAGAGTAATCTTTGATCTTGTAAGTGGCTCTAAATAATATTTAAGCATGTATAACTTGTTTCATATTTTGTTTGTGAATTGTGATTCAAAACTTGTACTTTTTTAATTGTTTGTTTGTGTATTTGCAATTAGTTGTGTTGGATTTTGTTGTTGCGAATATATTTTATAGTTAACTTGCATGTGTTATTTATATTATCAACCCTTTTAATGTAGGCCAAAATTAGCATTTTTAGATGGATCCGTCATAACCAAACTCGTCTTAACCCAAACCCGTTCCATGCAAACTTTTATATAATTTATTAAAAATCGAATTTTAGAAATAAATGATAATAAAACAAAGTTGTAGATGAAAGAGAGAGAAATAAATAATAAAAAAGAATATAAAGATAAAGATAAGAAATGGGTTGTGAAATGTTTTTAAAAAATAAGATATAAATATAAGGGATGATGATTTTTTGATAAATTATAAGAGTATGGATACAGAATGAGTTGTGAATATTTTAAATAAGAGAGAGAAATATTGAAATTAATAAAATTGATATTTAATAAGAGAGAATTTAGTTTTGATGTTTAAATTATTATAGGAGAACATTTATGTGAAGATGTTTTGAAATAATGAATGAGTCAAAAGAGTTAAGAAGTGATAAAATAAAACTTCTTTTATTACATAATATAAATTGATCTTCACCCAAATGCCAGAGATTGTGCTTTTGAAGAGATTTAATTGCTTTTAATTTGAGAGATGACAGGATAAGGTTTTGTGCGTTAGGAACAATTACCAAATGGTTGTATTGTTAAGAATTTAGGACTTTTGATTCGAGAACAAGGAAAGCCAAATTTGGTTTAAGAACAAGTTAAACTTATAAATATAAGATGGGTCAATACCATTAAAAACCAAAATATTTTTTTCTCATAAAAGTCCCTTAATAAATTTTTGAACCTTAAAATCCCAAAATCCCTCCACATGTCAAATTGGAATAAAATTATGATATAACTTATTATATCCTATTAATTGCTTGTGTGGCATACATGTAAACTCTATTATGCTAACATGGACAATCTATGTGTCAGAAATAGGCATGTAAGAAAATTATGTGGACATTTTTTTTGTTTTTGATTTTGGTTATGGTTATTGTTTTTTTTTTTTGAATTCTTTGTGGTTAAAAGTATATTTTTGTAACAAAATAATAAGACAAATTGCAATCAAAAGAATATTAATTTTACTAATTTAAATAGACATACAATTCTTAATCAAGAAAAAACAGTAAAACATACAAACTCATTACTTTCTAATCTGTGTAAGACGATTTGAGTACTTGGCTTTCTTGTTCAACAACTTTAACGTTTTGAATTCTCAAGTTCTCCATCTTGGTCATTCTCAAGTTCTCCATGGACTATTTGGCTTACTCTCCCACATCTTTCACTTCTCGTACCTCTTCCACTTATTCTAGTAATCTAATATGATCTTCCTTTTTTTCTAGACCTCTCCATTTTCTTAAGTTTTTTGGACGGTGGATTTTCTTTTTCTCATTGTTACATGTTTTTACATTATACCCTTTCTCCAAACAATTGTTGCAAGTCATGAATCTTCGGCTAGCTGATGCTTTTTATGTTTTTCTTGTTTTTTTATGTCTTTTTTTTTTTAACAGATGGTCTTGCTGGCATCCTTCTTTTTGTAGAGGAAGTGGCTTAATGTAAGATGTTGAAGTTCACATATTGTACCATTTAATGGTTTCATGTAGTGCTTACAGGTGTCTCTAAACTTCTCAACCTTGAACTAATCACTTGCATATTCTTCAGGAACATTGTTGGTGTAATATATATGGCAACTACTGAATGCAAGCAAGACAATTATGATATTTCCCGTATATAATCTACAAATGCATTCTATATTATCTAGATCCACAATGAAGGCTTCATTAACCTCAGGTACCTCAAACACATTACCGCCACTTAAAATAATGTTCCGCTTCCTGTGGATCAAGAAAAAAACAACAAATTATTAAACAACTAACAACAGTAAAAAAAGTTAACAAAAAACCAGCAACTATGATCCTACTGCTAAACAACAGGTAAATCAACAATAAAAATAGCAATAAAAACATTAAAACAGCTTGTAAAAAAAGAGAAAACAACAACTTGAATCAGGAAAAAAACATCATAAATAAGCAAAAACAACGGTTAAAATAGCCAAGAAAACAACAAGTAAAATCAATAAAAATCAGGAAATACAGCAACTAAAAGCAATAAAAACAACATAAACTCAGCAAATACAGCAACTAAAAGCAATAAAAAAACAAAATAAATTTAGTAGAAACAGCACCTAAATTCAGCAAAAAATCAGCAAAGATTACAACTAAAAGAAGCAAAAAAACCATAATTTTAACAAAAACATCACCTAAAATCAGCAAAAAAAAAACAATTATAATCAGCCAAAAAATAGCAAAATATCCACTTACCTTGAATTTTTTGAGGAGTCTCTTATCTTATTTCTTATAGGTGGACATACATTTCCTTCCCATAATCTTAAACGACAAGAAAAACCTACTTCTTTGTTTACACGTATGTTTTTTAGTCAAAACGATTAAAATATAAAAGACCAGCCAACTTAAAAAGTTTTATGCGTTCACTCTCTTTAGTAATGACAGATGCGATTTGACTCCATGGTAGTGTTTTATTTTTTGTATAATTAATTTATTTTGGTTAATAGTCAGTAATTACGGATACAATTGCATGTCTTGTTATATAATAGATTTTTGTGATTTAAAGTTTAATAATAATTACGATGCTTAATATTTTATGATTATTATTCATGAATTCTTAATATCGTATTGTTTATTGTTTTCTTATACTTTAATGATAATCTATCTTTTGTGATTATGATTCAAATGGTTTGTGTCATATGATTTGTTTATTTATTTATATATTTTTCGTGATGTATATATTTTATAAAGTTAGAAATGAGCCATTCCAAATGGTTATTATAATATTTTATTTTTCTAATAGGTGGATTTAAATCGTAGTTGTGATTACCAAACAAGATTTAACCCATAAAACCCCACTTGTAGAGTTGATTTTTTATTTTGTTTTTGTTTTGAAAAAAAATATGCTTAATGTAGGAAACTTAATGAAAAAAATTAACAATATTATTTAAGAGTAATTAAATGAATTAAATGATAATTTATATGAAACATTTGGATTCAAATGATAAAATTTAAACTTTTAAACTCAAATAATAATTTCAATTAACGATGTAAAATAGATTTAACTCATCTGGTGTGTGAAAGTGTTTTGGTATCTAGACAACGCTGAATTTTTCAACTTATTTTTAACTATTCATTTCACATATAATTTGGTCTTCTTTACTAATTTATTACATTTAACATGTATATATAATTAAAATCTAAAATGCGGAATTTTACTTATTTTTTTTACTTTTCAGTACAATTTTTATTTCGAGTTAGGTTTAAAATAAATTACTTTTTAATACTTATAAGACAATAACAAAGAACTTGTTTTCTAATAAAATAAATAAATCAAACTATTAAAAAGGAAAATAACTGGGTATTCAGATTTTTTAAAGGTTAAAATATATTAAGTAATGTTTCAAAACCAGATCGGACATCAAACCGGACGCCTTACTGGTTTGGTGGTCGGACCGGATTTAACTTTATATATGTAATTAAATATAAGTAATTTATATATAATTTATATATGTATTTTATAGTTATATATCAAATTTAACAATATTTGTATATATCCAACAAACTAATTTGTGGTTTAACATCTCGTTTTTACCCATTAAAAAAACAAATTCCGGTTCGAACCGGCTAGGTTTCCCGGTCCGACCACCGGTTCGGGATGAACCGGCCGGTTCAACCAGTCGAAACCGAACTGCAACATACCGGACGGTCACATGACCGATCCCTGGTCGAATTGGTCGGACCAGCCAGTCCTATCCGGTCTCAAAAACAATGATATTAAGAATAGTGAGAATCCCATAACACACTAATACGTAACGCTTTAAACGTGATCTATAAGACGATTATGTAATCGTTCAACTTCACTACTACTTTGATCATCTTGAATGCGCTATATTATGTGCTTTCAGAGTTCTCAACATATTATTGATTCTGAAACAAACATACAAAAATGATTTGATTGCAATAGTATTTCCCCAAATATAATGTAGGTTACGTGCTTAAAATGTGATGGAATAATGATAGATGTCATGGTTGATCATCATATGGTGGATGGGTACTCAGCTAACATGTTTATCTCATCATGGGCGAACATGACTCGATCAAAAACCCCATCTATGATCCCCTCCTTTGGGAGGTCTTACCTCAAACCAAGGTCCCCAACCCTATATTCACCATTTAATAGACAATGTGTTTGCATACCACCATCCAAGCCTAATAATGACCAAAGAAAAGAAGATGAGGGGTATCGAATTGTTAATTGCGTATACTACATCGACGGCGAGTAACTTAAGATGCTACAAGTATTGGCAAGCGACAAGGGGTGTAGGAGGTCTAAGCTGGTGGCATTCACTTCTTTTGTGTGGAAGAAGTAGCATTGAGCATGAACTCAGGAAAACATAATGAGCATGGAGAACCACGATTTAGTTCCCTTGGCCTTCGATTATCATGTCTGACTCGAGTCTGGAGCGTTTCGTCTCCGACGAGTGCACCTGGCCTTTTTTATCTTGGGTATGAGACAACATATCACCAGTCAGTTAGCATGTCTTATAAACACATTTTTTTAGTATTATTGCTATATAAACTCAAGTATTATCACATATATAGTTATGTCAGTTGTAAGTCTTGATTGGGATGCGTTCACATTACTATACCTTAAAAGGTATGGTCGGTGGTCTTTAATATTTTTTAACTTTCCTTTTCTTTTTATTAAATATTATTGAGCCACCTTTAATCACATGAAGTTCCATTGCTTCAATTGTTAGTTTCTTTCCTCTTTAATCGAGAGTGTTGGGTTCGATTCGCGGTTGTGACTTTTTTGTTTTCTTTGTCATATCACCTCCCTGATAAATTGTATTATTTTTAAATTGAAAATTATGGGCCCTCTAATTTTGACATCTTTTTTCCCATCAAATTAAATCGATATGCTATGTGTCACCACCTTATTCACTCTTTGACTCGGGTAACGTGGATTCGAACCTTGCGACATGCATTTATATTTTATTTTTATGTTTTTTGTATTTTTACGCCGGGACATAGTATTGTTTATTTATGTTTACATCTTCAAAACTGAAACGCTGCAACTTCATAAGTTTTTTTATGCGCTTAACTAAGTTAGTGTCATTGTTGTTATGCATCTTATAAAGTTTTCAAATGCACCACAACACGCGGGCTTAAATTCTAGTTCATTATTTAATCATGTTGTTATATATCTTGAGCGCAAAGTAATTCTCTCATTGTAATGAATTAACTCTTGCTAATGTTTTTGTTGGTATATCAGCTCTTTATAATTCTCCACTAATAGATTTAACAATAATCTAATCATTAATGACATACATTTTTATGTAAACATTAAAAATACTCCAACACTGTAAGCGAACAGAAAACATGATACTTAAAAACATGAAATTAATGAAATATTCAATTTACAAAAGTACATATAGTGGTGTTCATATATATATATATATATATGTGTGTGTGTGTGTGTGTAAAAGCTTCAGAAAGAAATTATGAACACCTTCAAAGCCCACTGCCCCAAACTCTTTAAAAATCACTTCAACTTTTCAAATCACAAGGGCAAGTTTGTTGAAACCTTGTAAAAAATATCAAGAAGTGCTACTAAGCCTTCTTTGAACCGGTTTATAGAGTACAACATTCACATATTTGGCTCGAAAACGATGAGAGAACCCGAGTGCCACTACTGACCGTGGGGTCTCATGGTTTTCAATGAAGAGATGGTTCAATACCACATGTTGCGGGTCGGGGAAGTGTGCAGATGTCCCTGCATTGGTGGGGTAGCTCAGTACGGTGTGTTGAAGGTGTTGTGGAACTATAGGTGGGTCCCGCTCGTCATCTTCACTTGCAGTGTAGACATTGTTGTAACTTGCATCAGGTGATCTGGGGACTTCAAAACCAGCAACAACAGGCATTTCCTGCGACACAATTAGATAACATGTCAAAATGGGCTAAGTTAAAGTTCTGTCATTTTTATTTAATGAAAACCAAACAATGATATAATATTAATAATCAAAATCTATGTATGGAAAAATTAGGAGGTTGTATGCAATAGAAATAGACTTTGAACAAGTTTCTAACAGAATTACAGTATAAGAAAGCCATTCGACCCATTTGAGCAAAACATAACTCGTTTGTGAGTAGAAGGGTCAAAAATTAAGACTACCGGATCTAGTGATTATGTGGTTACCAACAGCTTTTAGTTTTCATCATTTACCAAAACAAAGCAAGGGGGTTGGAGGCTTACTTGATCTTGACCACGAGAATTGTTCATCTTCAAGAAGAAACACAAATTGAACTATATTTCCAAAAGGTAAGCAAAGTAAACCATTTTAGCTATGCACTTCACATACAATATACACAACATTCATCGCCCTTTGGTATACATCTCTCACTTCCTAACAACAAGATATGCTACACGAACACTATAAAGAATTTTTTGATGACGAAGAACATTCCACGCTTGCAATATCTGACATGAAGTTAAGCTTCTATGACCTTGAAGTTTGAACTACATCTTTATCGAAAGTCTCTAGTTCTTATGGCAATTTGGCTTGCTTTTTATCAGCAAGATAGGGTTCAAATGCTTTGCTTAAAAGTGGGAATATGATAGTGACAAGAAACTTAGCAATCAATCTCATACATTTCAATATTTTCACTAGACTTAGAACAGTGAAGTTGAAGAAAACAAGCAGTTTCAGTATACATTCCAGTAAGAATTCAAGGCAACCATTCATAATACATTCAAACTAATAATGATTTGTGTGTTAAATGCGTATAGAACATTTACCTCAGGTTTATATGGCTTAATCACAGGACTTAAGTCAACAACTTTGAACAAAACCGTCTTTAAAAATCGCTGTTTCACCGTGAACTGAAGACCCACTCTAACACCAAATCCTTTGAAATTAGGTCAAATCTTTGCCAAAAGCATACAGTTATCCACAATCACTTTTCAGTTCAATATATCAATTTGTGAGAATATCCAAAGTCAATTGTACATAGTCTAGTGAAAGCGATTTAGCTATGACTAAATTCCGCTAATATATACTCCGATTACTCACAATCACTAATCCTACACCGGAAAACAATTGTTTCAAAGCATCTAAAACCATAAAAAGATTAAAAACACTTTGTGTTCGACTCCAATTTAGACCATACAGAGTCCAATCAATTCAATCTATCATAATTCTCATATCGAATACAAAATCCGAGCAACACGTATCATTCTAAACAGTTCTGAATGCATGTAATTCAAAACGAGATCAAAATAACAACGCTATTGAAGCAGAAGAACACAGAAGGATTATAACGAGATGGAGATATCCGAACCTGTTGCGTTAAATTAGCAATAATCGTTGGATTGATCAGAGTTCAATTATATCTTTCGATAAATAATAATTTTTCGATGAATCTAACGAACGCAATGAAGAAATTTGTTAACGATTACTGGAACCCTAAAAATGTTAGAAAAAAAAAATCAACTTTTAGCGATGGGCTCCGACGAACCGAACTTTTAGCGAACAGTTCGTGAATCGTTCGGCGGGAAGTTCGTTTATGTTCGTTCGTTTAGCAAATGAATGAACAAAAAACAAGAAAATTTCGTTTGTTTAGTTAAACAAATAAACATGAACACAAGTCACGTTTGTTCGTGAACGTTCAATAATGTGTTCGTTAATGTTCGTTCATGAACGTTCGATAATATGTTTGTTTATGTCCGTTAAGGTGTTTCATTTATATTCTTAATTAATATGTCAGTTGTTTTTATAACTATTATACCAAGTATTTTTTGTATTTATGTTAACTATTTATTTATTTTTATTGATTTTGTGTAATGTTTGTAATAAAAAATATAAATTTTATTCTAAAATAAATCTATAATAACTCGTATTCGTTTGTGTTTATAAGTTTTTTTTGTGTTTGTGATAAGTGTTTGTGAACAATTCATGAATAAATTTATTTCTTAACGAACGAATAGGAACAAAGCCTTATTCGATTCCGGCCTTAGTTACCTAGGTTTGTGATGGGCCCACTTACAAGCCTATCTTGACCCAAGAAGTGTAAACGATTGTTATATAAAAAAGAATTTTGTCATATTTTAAACAAGTTATGCAAAAGGTACGAGATTTTAAAGCAGAAGCTATAAAATTATAATATGACCCCTAAAAATATTAGCAATATCACTCATTTGTATTTATAAAAGATTTACGATAAAAAGTGATAAATTTGTGTGAGAAGTAACAAGTAACAATAACCATTGATTTAATAGATAAACGGTTTAAATTAAGATAAAATAATCACGCAAACACATATCACTAACTTTGTAGGTTTCGAACAAATTTTACACCTTGTATGCTAACAGGCCCCTCATATTTAATCAAACTTATTTTTTTTTTTTCCTGATGATGTTTTAAATAAAATATCTATCACTAGTTCTCTACATGTTTCTTCTCATATTATTGTTCTATTAATTTATGGATTATTGTTTCCATGATGTAAAATGATGTCTTAATTTGTCTTTTGGAGCTGAGGTTCTGGTTTCAAACCCAGATATAATGTAATTTATATAATTTTTATGACTAAAAGTAGGATAGATTTGTTATTAAAAAAAACTAACAACAGATATTAATGCATTAACTACGATAAATTATGACAATCTAATACATCAAGTCCAATGAACTATAATACTGTATTTACTGTATCAATTGCATTATATTATGGTATTTTACTATTTTATATTATGATTTATATTTCTTTAATAAGAGATAATGATCGAATAAATTTTTACCTGCTTAAAAAGATAACCTATGTCCCTTATAATATATAATTCAATTGATGAGTGAGTATTGTGACTACTAGACTAGAGTTAAGTCAAAAGGCATGGTATGGCAATTTTTTCAAGCATTACAATAAAACTTTTACTTTCAAAATTAATAGCATTAAAGTAGAGTTATTATAGAAGATGTATTTAATCTAAAAAAACTCAAAAGATATTCGGGTGTTTGACTAGTACTCTTCTATTGATTAAAAATAAGTGAATTGTTATAAATATGTCAATTACATCAGTTTTATTATATTCATTCATTATTAAATATCAGTTTAATATCATATATTTTACATTATTTTTTAGTATTAAACTATATGTTTATCAATTTATATATTTTGACTTGTTTTTATCAAATTCTCTATTTATATAATAAAACTGGTTATTTATTATTGTATTTTACGATTACCGATATCAAATGATTATACTATAACCAATTAATATTTTAAGACTTTTATATTTATTTTTTATAAATTTTATAAAAGTTGTCGTCTATCATTGTATAGTGCAACTACAATGAAATAAAACATTATGTTATTTTTTTATTTTTTTGTGTGTCAAACTTATTGCATTTTACAAATTAAAGATACACAATGTTATTCTGACATTATATTTTTTTTAAATCATCAATTAAGAAAACAATGAGATCATAAAAACTTGATAACTAACAAAACAAGATAAATTTAGTTAAAACACATAAAAACTCTTAGAAATTTATAACAATACCGTATGGGTTTAAAAAATAAAAATAATTATGTTTATGATTTAATTTTTAGTTTTTTATAGAATAATATCAAGTAAAAAAACTATAAACATTAAAAAAATTAAAAAAAAACATGCAAAAATTAATCTATCATGATTATTCTCTAAAATACTACTACTTTAACCTCAAAACCTAAAATGTTTCCAAAGGTTTTCCAAAGAATCTTAAGGTCCAAAGAACCTAATCCTTTACAAGATATAACATAAAATCCACAAAAAATAGCAAATTAAATGAAGTTGGCCCCATCTGGATTAACATGAATAAATAGTTATGTTAAGCTACAAAGTTTAATAAGGTAGTTATTTTAATATAACCCACAAAACCTTAGGTTATAAAAGAACTCAATTCATTCTCATAAACATAATCAAGTTATAAAATCAAACATATGACAACCACCGCTCTATACAACTGCAAAATCGAATCAGGTTTTTGAATCTCATGACTGTATGAAAAACAAATATCAAACTACAACCAAAACCTCACAATAAATGTATGAAAAATAACAATCAATAATAATAATTCAGCAATGTAAAAGTTGAAGATGTAGAAATGTTATTCTCATGGCCAATCCCAAGAGGTAATTGCAGAAACTCCGCTCCTCAAGGCGATAGGATATGACAAGCCCTAAATTGACCTTCAATGGGATCATTCATCTTTTTTCAAAGCGAATTCTCAACCAACACGAAGATCAAGGGGTTGATATTCAACGGTTTAATCAATTTGAGATTTACGAATACCTAACAAATTCGCCCCAATTTATCATATAAACCGTCGATTAATATTAAAAAACAATGAAATCAGATGAGAAACTTAAACAAATTGATCAATAAGTGAACTTAAAATCAATTAAATTTAATAGAACAAAGGTGAAATCTGCCTCTTCAGTTCAGGTCTCCAATAATTGTTTCCGCATGGATGTTCATCCTCGGAAGAACGAAAGTTTTATTTGAATCATCATCAGAGGCAATCAAAATCAAAATTAAACAAAACGAATCGATCGATCAAATGCGTATCTCTTCAGTTCAGGTCTCCAAAAAACTTTCATCAATGTTGATTTCAGAAGAACGAAAGTTATTAATTTGATTCATCATCAGAGATACACAGATACAATTGCAGAAACACGAAGAACAATACGATCTAAATTCGAAGATATACCTGAAGATCGTCACTAAATGGCTGTAATAGTGTAATGTTACAAGCTCAAGCATTTGCAAGAGATTTGAAGAACGAAGGTGGATGTGATTTGATGAAGACGTGACGAGGGTTTTATAAGCAAAAACCCTAAATTGAAGTGTGAATTAGGGTTTTAGGGATTCAGAAAGGCTTTTGTTGGGTTGATATGGGCCTGTGTGGGCTTTGAAGTGAGACCATTTTGTTTCTATGAATTTTACAGAAATTAGTTATTTTAGAATAATTTTGATGTCAAGAACAAGCCATCATGTAAGTTGTAACATTGTAACGAGCAAAACTTTCATTTTATGGTTACTCATAGTTAGTTAATTACATATATCGTATAAGATGAACTCGGAAGTATGTATAATCAAATAATAATCTGAATTTAAAAGTTCATTACAAAAGCATTTTTATCAAGTGAATGATTGTGCAATTTTTTTAATAAAATAAAAAATAAAGAAAATTTAACAAACAAAATAAATAAAAGTTTAAAGTATCAAATAAAATGTTAAAAAAATAGAAATAAAGTAAAATAAAACATAATAAAAGATACAAACAAATTAAAATAAAGATTAAGAGAACCAAATTAAAGTTGAAAAGTGAATTAATATTTAATGATTCTATCTTCCTTTTTACATTTTAGTTCTAAAGAAAATTGAGTAGATGATCATTGTGGTTTGATAATATTGTAAATTTAGTCTACATATCATTAAAACTAACGGCTATAAATAGTGAGGATTAGATATGCAATTATTTCACTAATGTTTGAACTAAGGGATTGTTTAATTACCGCTAACTCCGTAAGATCTGACTGAGTCAGAAACTGTAACATTCATCATTTTCTAGTCATAAACCCGAACCCATTTTTTTATATTTTTTTTAGTTCTATTATTAAACTATAATAATAAGTTTAATGGACCAAATACATTAAATGTTCAATTTATATCATGAATTGGGCTATTAAAATTTTAAGTAGTTTATCGTTTAATCAATTTGTAATAATAATGATACTTCATAAAATTTATTATTTTATAAATTTCGAAAGTTAATAATAAATTTTAACCATTAAAACGTCTAATTTAAATTGCAAGATGTTATTTAATAGACTCATTTAAAATTATAAAATTTTATAAGATATTTGTTAAATGAGAACTTTAATAGTCAAGGGCTAAAAAGGTAATTTAAGAAATTTTGATTTAAAGGTTTAGAACATAAAATGTTGAATTCTTAAACATGAGGGACCAAATATGTAACATTGATTTAAACCAAACAAACCCTGCTGTCAACCTTAAACCCTGGCCATCATTACCGGCCAAGGCTCCGCGGACCTCTCACGTTCGAAACGCTTGATTTAAAGTGAAATTAAACTAACTTAAAACCTCGAGATCCGGTTTCGACCGCATGACCCTCATCAATTCGTTTGAACATCCGTTACAAAGATGGTAACTCGAAACCGATTCCAAAATCAATATCTTTAACCTGTCGATGCAAAACTGTTGAAATCAAACTTAGATTATAAAGGTTAAACGATTATACCACTTCTGTAAAACTATGTGCACCCTGAATTTGCTTCACAAAACACACAAACAACCCTTCGATCATCATCATCTTCTTTGGTCAACAACTTATTCAAACGACCAACTCCGAGCATCTTTAATTACAATTAGTTGAGGGCTTCAAATCATAATTATCACCAGAATCCTCACAGTAAACGAATTTGCTTATAATCTTTGTTACCCTGGGAATCGATTACTCCATCGATCGCAAGACTATTTCTATGGTTCGTCATCGATTCGAGTTTATATGAGGTAATTCGACACATCCCTATTTCTATGGTTCGTCATCGATTCGAGTTTATATGAGGAAATACTCAAGTTTGATCGTCACTTTTGAAGCTTGTTCACACCTAGGATTGGACCTAGTTAAATAAATGAATAAGCTTGTTATGTTTTCTTTATTTGAGACTTATGTTTGTAATGTTACCTTTGGAACTTATGAATAATATTTTTGGATTTAATAGTAGCGTTATGTGGCTGTGAACGATCTTAACTCTCACTCCTCGACGTTTCCGCCGTCAAGGTTGCGGTGTGACAGAAACTAACTCAATTAAAAGTTCTGACAGAGTTTGCATCTGACTGAAACTTGGTTGTTTTATTCAGTATATGACTGATTCTGCTGGATGATAAAAATAATCATATCACCCTTGTATTTTAACTAGTGTTTTGTGATAACTGATAACTCCATTCATAAATTGTTTTAACACACAAAAAATCATCAAATAACAAAATCCACTACCATCACCATTTCTATCTCTCTCTCTCTCTCTCTCTCTCTCTCTCACTCACTACCATCACCATCAAAAACCAAAAACCCTTCTCTACACCCGACCACCACCGGCCTCCACCACCACCAACACCACCACCGCATGTAATCCACTTTCTGCAACCCTCTGAAACCCATCAAAGATTCAATCTTTACCATAAATCCATTGATTCACACAGCCACCCACGATATGCAAAACCAAAACACTCCTCTCGCAGTGGATCGACAGAGGGGATGGGGGTTCATAGAGGGGGTCACGCGCTAGGTAAACCGCCGGAGAAGGGGACGCCGACGGGTGGAAAACCTCGCCAAGGGGGTCGTGCGGTGGGGATTTGGCGGAAGAGGCGGGTCATCCATGTCAGAATGGTTAAAATTAGGATTTGGGTCAGAACATATGGACCCGATCAAAACAGCCCCACAGGCACATCAAACACACTGACCAGCTGACCGAGTCAGCTAATCAGTCAGAATCAAACACCCCCTAAGTTTATAAATTTTAGAATATGAAGACTAAACTTGCGATATAATCAAAACCATCATAACTATTTATGTATATTTCTCCATTTTTACTAATCTTTAAAAGGCAAGTACGGTGGGTTGTCCATGGGGCCGCAACCTATATAGCACTGGGACGGCAAAAAGGTTGGGGTACCCGCTTCCGAATGGATTGGGGACGCCAGGGAAACGTTTCCGTAAATTTGGGGACGACTTTCTCGACGTTTTCGTAAATTGGGGACGTTTCCGTAAATTTGGGGACGTTTCCTTGAACCCTTCTGTTTTCCTTTTATTATTTATTAGTGTTTAACCCTTCACATGCTCACGTACGTATTATATAACTCATCAAATTCTTAAAACCCTTCAAGCCCATCATCGATTATAAAACAATCAGTAAGTCATCTTCATTCATTATTCTTCCATCTTCTTCATCTTTGATTCTCCATGGCTTCTCAACAAGATTCACAAGGGCCATCTTAAGCTTCATCCGTTGTGGACCTCTCACTGGATGAGTCGGAATTTAAACATGAGTTGCTTATTGATAATTAGTTACCTATGAAACATGAAGGTTTTTTTAGGGTTTTTGGAACTAAAAATTATTTTCTTATTAATTAATGATTTGCCTATCATGGTTCTTTATATATTTTTATTTTTTTATATTTTTTTGTTGTCGTACCTATGCCGTCCCCGAATCTAGAATTTTTGAGTTTTGCCGTTTCCCGTCCCCGTATTGTCCCCGTACCCCGCTCCGTACCCGTTCCCGTGCTACTTAGGCCGCCATGTGTCACTTATCCATTGGCTCAATAAAGAAATCATTTTTTTTATTTTTAGATTCCTTTTATTATATATGTTTGTTTCAACATTAAACATATAACTTCGTTGGTTGTAACTTTAAAAGCCCATAGCAACCACCCCATTTTTCTTGTTTGTTTTGTGTCACACATTAATGTCACATATTATTTTCTTTTTTTTTTCATGATTTTTTCTAATTTTTCTATTTTTATATGGTGTTGTCCTTGTTTTTTTTCTTATTTTCTCATTTCTTCCTTTTTTAAGATAAAGATTTAAAAGTGGGTGGTAGTGTCAGTGGATCCAAGATTCCAAGTGAAAATTCATCAGGTTGTGATCTACAAACCTGGGGGTATGGTATTCCCGGTCGGCCCCGGTTTTTCCCAGATATCCCCGGATATAACTTGGATCCGTTCAACCCCTCCCAAGATGTGTGTCTTTTGAGCTGGAAGTCATGAGTTCAAACCTAGCATCTAACTTTTTTTTTGGTTTTGCCATCTTTTTTTTATTCTTTATAATTTTCCATGTAAACTACTTTATTTAAATTGTTAAATTGCAAAGCATGTGTCATAAAATTTTTTTCTATCTACGTTTCAAACTTCAATATATTTTTATATGTACTTAATTAGCTAATATCACCGTCGCAACTCGTGTAACGAAGAATAAGACTAGAATCGACCAAAGAATACCCCTACCATAATATAATGATTTTATATATTTTATATATACGTTTCAATATCCATAATATGGTTCTTTTTAAATACATAGCCATGTTAATGTCATATTTCGTAACACACGTAACAAAGTTGGTAAACTCATAAAGTCGAATTAATTTCTAGTTAAGATAAAGAACTAAATATGTAAATAAATACATGGACAAATAGTTATAAGTTATAATCCAAAAGTGGACGTCTCTCTCAAAATGCGCGTGGGTTATAAAGAGTCCAAAACTAAGATAAAAAGGCAAGAGTTCCCCAACTTCACATAAATAGTTCAGGCCCTCAGGAATCAACGTCCATATCTGATAATGATATATTGAGCCTTGAGGTTTGCTCAAAGCACTTTTTACTATATATTTCTAATAAATGTATAGTAAAGATATATTGTTATCAACATCTTACTGGTTCTCAAACTATGTATATATTCTCGTATAACTTGCTGACACATTAACGTTATATATTTTAGAAATATATAGAAAGTAGAAAATATTAAATGCTAGTTTTATGCTTTAAAATAATTGTTTTCGTCTCATTTTTTTTTATCTTTTTGTATTATAAGACAAGACAAAATAATTCAAAAATCACAACACTCACCAAGATTTTGTTCAAGACTATCATAAGGTAAGGTGTTATAAATTAATATATGTTTCCGTTTTCCTACCATTTTTTAAAACTTCCTTTTATAAAGACCTCTCAAACTAAAATAACTCACTTGGTAGAGGTTTTTCTTCTTAGAGACGAGATCATCTTAGAGACGAGATCATGGGTTCAAACCCAGACATGGTGTAATTTATAAATAGGAGTATTAGATTTGCATTAAAAAAACTCTGATCTTACAACTCAATGGTTCGTAGAGTTTGATCAAGCTTTAATTTTCAACATTTTGGTTTCAGTTTATGAAGCTTAAGAAATTTTATTAATATACAGTTTAAGAAATGTTATTAACTGTCTGACTCATCATTTAATCAAAATATTATCAAATATTATCAAAACTGAACCACGAACGTCCCTAAATTATAGTAATACCTCTTCCGAAACTCATCATTGAAAAATGTTCCCTCATTGTGGCTTATTTCAATGTTTTTTTTAACACTTGTTTAAAATTAAATTTCTTGTAAAGCATATCATGTCATAACAACTGGTTTTCCAAAGAGCCCCAATTTTAGTATCCAAAGTCAAAAGGCTACATCTTTGACTTTAAAAGTCAAAGCAAAACATAAGCAATAACAAAGCACATATTAACTACCCTTGAACAGCTTTAGCCATGCCAAAAGCAGCTGCAGATGCTATGGCTCCAATCAGGGCTGTTTGAAGGGCACTCCACACTGGTTTGTTACCAGTGAAGTAACCTTTGGCGAACCCGAAGATCAACAACGCTAAAATGGTCAAAATAACGGATGCAACCACAGCCTTTTGGGCCACTGGGATGAACATGTAAGGTAGAAGTGGGACCAATCCACCCAATACGTAAGCGACTGCTATTGTGAACGCACTTCGAAGTGCTCTTTTTGGATCGGGTTCTTCGAGACCAAGTTCAAATCTGGAAAACAAGTTAGGAAGTATCACAAAGATCAAAGACCACAAATACTATATCAACATTTCTATGAGTTGTTGACTTGTTGAACTATTGTACTTGGATATTGGTTAAGAACTGCGGAAAAATAAGCGGGCTG
Source organism: Flaveria bidentis (assembly GCA_018326385.1). Lineage (NCBI taxonomy): Eukaryota > Viridiplantae > Streptophyta > Magnoliopsida > Asterales > Asteraceae > Flaveria > Flaveria bidentis. Next base: position 28,319 of record BJCM01020095.1, read on the forward strand.
AGCCGTTTAGATTGAAGGTCAAAACGTGTTCATACCGAAACATTACATGGGTCAGTTCAGGGCAGGTTGACTTGATTTTATCGAAAATAGTTTTTCAGATAAGGAATCATTGTGTCATTTATTAATGATACCAACTTTCGGCTCATATAACCTATTTATTTATGAGCTATATTTTATTTTATCAGTGCACCCATTATAGATTTAAAAAAAAAAATCAGTTCCGCCTTTTTAATACGTAGATGGGTTAAAAACGCTACGTTTATAATGCAAATAAGTCACTGATGTTATGGAAATGCAAAAACAGACTACAGTTTGCAAGCATGAATATCCTAAACAAAAGGTCATAAGTATTATTGTTTTTCGCAAGGTTTCACAATCTTTCCTATTATACAATTAACTTGTACGCGACTAAATAGATTGTTTGATGTTATACCATGTGTTTTTATATTGTACGTTAGTGTTTGGGGTGCTAGCGTACAAACTACAAAGCACCACCCTTAAAAAATAAGACAGCATGCACAGAAGCCTCAGATCTGCTTTTGCGTTATTCCTTGTATCATTCTTTGACTAAAAACATACCATGATGAAGACTTTTGTCCCAGATACACATATTTTTTTTATTCCATAAAGTATGGCTGATGTGTTAAAACATCCAAAAACCCATGATTGTTTATTATAGTTTAAAATGGCAGATTGCTTCTGGTTTGAAAGGTACCACAAGCATAAACTTTCACTTAAATAACCGAATGCAAAGCATGCTTAAAAAAGACATAGAAAAGGACAAGGTTTAGCATATCAATGCCTGTTTAGGTATATCACTTTAGAAAACAACCAAAAGTTTCATCACCATGTCCCATTATGATTCCATTTGTCTAAAATCAGGAGATATATGGCAAATCTACTAATCTAGCCCGAGAGAGTTCACTACTTCGTTCAAAAAAGGTATTATTACCAAGAATTTAGCCCAATAAAAATGTAAGATTAACTAAATCAAAAGTAGTAACACTTACTTCATCATGAAATCAAGCCATGCTTTCGGGTTCTTCCTGAGAGCATTCACAACAGGAGCATACTCATGTGGCTCCACCCCATACTCCGCCAGTATCTCCGCCACTTCAGCCGCCTCTACAGTATATATATAGAGTTAAATCACCAATTATCAATTTATTCTACGTAGCATTTACTTTCTGAATGATATTAAGAATTAACCTGTATCTGGTATGGTGTTAATTTCTTCTTGTTCTCTTTGTAGCTCTCTACTGTAATGATCAGCTTCACTTTTTGCAGCCAAATACCTAACCATTAAAAGCCCTTTTAGTTAGACAAGCCAGATAAAACATAAAGCGCATAAAGAGATTAACGGCTAAATTCTTTTGACTCCAGAGTCACACACAATGCTATAGACTATTCCAGTTACTGCTTTAGAGTTTAACAATTTGATTAGAGCATCAAATCATAATCCAAAAACAAAATCTAACAAGTTACTAATGCTTTTTTCATCACAAATCAACATCATCTCAAAATCTGAATTATGTATCGCGACAAACACGCTTGTGATTTGATATGGCGTGTTGTAAATTATACTTATTAGAATTTTAATTCTATCATCAATCATACATTCAGCACCAGATGACGACATGATGAACATTATCACGTCAAAATATGCATATTCAAATAACGTGCTTAGAGCATATATAACTATATACTCAAACAATCAACCAATCAAAGTAATAAACCTAAAATCGCTGTAAGTTATCATCATGCTAATTTCATCACAAATCAACATCAGATACTGAGATTCGATGACAGCAGGTCTGATATCAATATTTGAACTCAGCGTCACGACAAACAGGCTTGCGAGTCAATATGGCGTATAGTAAATTGTACATATTAGAATTTTGATTCCATCATCAATCACACATTCCGCACCAGATGACGACATGATGAACATCATCACGACAAAATATGCATATTCAAATAACGTGATTAAAGTATATACTCGAACAATCAGCAAATCAAACAATTAAACCTGAAATCACCGAACTAGAAGTAAGTCGGTAATTTATCACAACAAAATACGCATATTCAAATAACGTGATTGGCGTATCCACTCAAACAATCAACAAATCAAACAATCAAACCTAAAATCACTGAACTAAAAGTAAGTCGGTTAAATTTACCCGCCAAGTCCCATGGAAATAGCACCGGCAGCAACCTCCGCTATACCGGCGGTGAGGATGATGGAGGAGGAAGCATTGGCACCGGAGAGTCCGGCAGCAAGGGCGAAGGGGACGGTGAGGCCGTCGGAGACGCCGATGATGACGTCACGAACGATTTCACCGGCGGTGAAGTGGCTCTCCTTGTGCCGATTGAGTAGATACTTGTCGGATTCACCGACGGTGGCCATTGTTGATGATCCAATGGTGATCGGAATCACTGTGTGAATGTGTGTGTTTGTGTGTGTGTGGTGTTCGTTAGTGGGATATAAAGGTGTTGAAGAGTGTATGATTGGGAGGGAGATGAAAGCCTTTTTGTGAAGCGGTCCATATATATATTGGAAAAGTTGGCAAAGGGAAATGATATAATAATACTCCTTCAAGTTTGGTTTAATGGATATTTTTTATTATTATTATACAAACACCTATTTATATTATTGAGTTATTTTATTGATATGTATAAAAAGATATAGATAAAATAAAATAAATTAAATGCATCAATAACATGTTTTTATTTTTTCCTTTTCTAATTTACGTCTTTTTAACTGTTATTGTTTCCTTACCTCTCATTCTTAATTATTAAGGTTGGTTTTGTATAGCTGGCTCGATATTAGAGAAACTAAATGAAAAGATTGGAGAACTGGTTGTTAGAACTAATGAATTAGGTCGAGTTCGGGTTAACATATATATTAAAAATGGTTATGATTAACTTGATCTATTTAATAAAATAAGATATGTTAGTAAAGCTAAAATTTAACTATTTTTTTGGTTGAGTTTGTTAGTTCAGGCTAACTCGTTTATTAAGCAGGAGTTTTTTTTCCTTCTTTTTAAAATTTCTTTGCTTTTATTTAATTTTACCTTTTTCTAATTTCTCTTGTCTTGCATGGCTTCTGCTTTTGTTGAGTATTTTTAATCTTACATATATATATATA
>BJCM01020107.1:0-11213 GCA_018326385.1 Flaveria bidentis
AGAGGTGCAGCGGAAAGGTGTCCAGCTTTATGGAAAAGTACATCAGATAAAGCATGTATTAAAAGTCTTCGTAAGAAATCTGTCTTCATGAGTTGAAGCTTCGGAAGACTTTGTCTCTAAGGCTTCGGAAGACTTCATATTTGGCTTCGGAAGATATTGGTCTTGGCTTCGGAAGATTTTACACTTAGAGTATTTTCTGTTGCATGTGTAAAACTTCCTAAGCATTCTTCTTCAATGCACTTGTGCAGCATGTAGGATAGACATTGGATGTTTAGATCGCATCAACTTCTTCATTAATCTCTACAAGGTATATATGTATGCTTAACCAAACTTTCAAATTTGACCTTTATTTTTAACATGTTTCAGGAAATGCACAAGGTTGATGATTAAATTTTGAAGCATGCTTACACCTAGGACTTGGACCTAGGAAATAAATGACATGTCTAAAATTCTTGGAAGTTGGAACTTATGTTACTTTATTTCGTTGAGATTTTTTGTTGTAATGCTTATTTAAACTTATGATTAATTATATTTACAATTTATGGTAGTGTTATATGGCTGTGAACAATCTTAACCCTCACATCTCAACGTTTTGGCCGTTAAGTTTGGGATGTGATAGTTTTTGTATGAGAATTCAGCCAACGATAAGTGTTCGTCCCAACTTCCACCAAAATCGATGATGCATGCCCGAAGCATATCCTCAAGCATCTGAATAGTTCTCTCTTACTGACCATCCGTTTGAGGATGATAAGCTGTACTGGTATGTAACCTCATCCCCATTGCATCATGGAATCTCTTTCAAAACTTGGATGTAAATTGGGTGTCACGATCAGACACAATAGACACTGGTACACCATGACGAGTTACAATCTCCTTGATGAACAAATCCACTAATCTCTCAAATGAATACGTTTCAAGGATCGGTAGGAAGTGATCACTCTTCGTCAGACGGTCAACAATCACCCATATAGCATCGTACCCTCACGCGGTACGTGGTAGATTCGTGATAAAATCCATGGTGGCATGCTCCCACTTTCACTCGGTATATCCAAAGGTTGGATCTTCCCGTACGGCTTCTGGTGCTCCGCCTTCACTTGCAAGCAAGTAAGGAACTTACTTACATACTCCGCTACGTCGCGCTTCATACCCGGCCACCAATAATCTTTCTTCATATTATGATACATTTTGGTAGCACCAGGATGAATGGAGTATCGAGTCTTATGAGCTTCATCCATAATTTGCCCTCAAAAACTCTATAACGAGATATCCACATCTGTCTGAAATGGCCTCTAACTCCGACAGTGTTTTCACCCAACTCCGTGACTAGAATTCTGATTCTTTCGGAGTTAAGACTATCTTCTTTCAACGCCTTGTCTTGAAACTCCTTGACATACTTCATCATGTCGGAGGTCATAATCAGTTAATAAGCTTTTAGCCAAATTGGTTCGGGTCTCTCCTTTCGGCCAAGGGCATCAGCCACTACGTTGGCCTTGCTTAAATGGTAATGGATTTCATAATCATAGTCCTTTATAAGTTCCAACCATCTCCTCTGCCTCATATTCAAATCCTTATGCTTGAATAAGTACTTTAAACACTTGTCATAAGTGAAGATAGTACACTTCGTCCCATATAAATAGTACCTCCAAATCTTCAATGCAAAGACCAAAGCCACCAGTTCCAAATCATGAGTGGGGTAGTAAACCTCATGAACCTTCAATTGTTGGGATGCGTAAGCTATAACCTTTCCTCGTTGCATCAACATGTCACCCAACCTCGAGTAAGAAGCATCTGAATAGACCACCAAGTCCTCGCTTCCTTTGGGTAATGAAAAAACTAGAGCTTGCGCCAGCCTCGCCTTTAGCTCCTCAAAATACTTCTCTTTTCTTGACCCCATAAAAAATTCACATCCTTACGGGTCAGCTTGGTCAACGGAGAAGCTATCTTGGAGAAGTCTTTGATGAATCTTCTATAATAGCCCACCAATCCTAAGAACCTATTAATCTTGCATGGCGTCTTTGGAGACTTTCATTGCATCACTGCTTCTACTTTAGCCGAGTCGACCATAATCCTTTCAAGATTCACCACATGACCCAAAAACTGAACTTCGCATAACCAGAACATGCACTTAGAGAACTTGGCATATAGCTTCTCCCTCCTAAGCATCTCCAACACTTCCTGAATATGACCGGCATGCTCCTCCTTGCTTTTTTAATAAATCAAAATATCATCAATGAACATAATCACTGATTTATCCAACATTGGCTGGCACACTCGATTCATCAAATCCATAAAAGCAGCTGAAACATTGGTTAAACCAAAAGACATAACAAGAAACTCATAGTGTCCTTAGTACATGCAAAAAGCTGTTTTAGGAATATCCTTCTCTTTCACCCTCAACTGACGATAATCGGATCAAAGATCTATTCTCGAAAACCAAATAGCACCTTGGAGCTAATCAAATAAGTCGTCGATCCTTAGTAACAGGTACCAAATCTTCACCACCAACTTTCTTAGCACATCCTCATACTACAGTCCTTCTTTACAAACAAGACCGAAGCACCCCAATGAGAGATAATTGGTCGAATAAACCCTTTATCCAAAAATTCTTGAAATTAAACCATTAGTTCCTTCATATTTGTTGGAGCCAACTGATACGGTGCTTTACTAATAGGCTGAGCACCGGGTATAAGGTCAATCTGAAACTCAATCTCATGATCTGGTGGCACACCCAGTAAATCTTATGCGAACACTTCTAGAAAGTCACACACAACTGGTACGTCAGACAGTTGTGGTGTTGGCGTGTCTACATCATTCACATAGGCCAGGTAGGCGCTACATCCACGCATCATGCACTTCCCCGCTACCGCATCGAAATCATTTTCGGGATCATAGTAACTCGATCACCGTAGTTCGTCACTGAACTCCCCTCAGGCGCTGTTAATAGGATCATCTTCTTGCGACATACAATATTCGCCTCATAGTCTGCTAACCAATCCATTGTTAGGACTACATCGAACCCACCTAAGGTCATCACAAATAGTCTAGCAGGAAACTTATGACCTTCTAGTTCTATGGCACAACCTTCTATCATGTTAGAAATCCTAGTAGACTTACCTATGGCAGTTTCTACGTCAAAGGGCTGATCTACATTTCTACTTGTAATAGAAAAATTAGCAAAGAAAGCAGCAGAAATGAAACTTTTACAAGCACTAGAATCAAATAACACAAAAACAAGAGTTTGGTTTAGTAGAAACGTATCTGACATGACATCGGGGTCTGTCCTAGCCTCCTCCCAAGTCATCGTGAAAACTCTGGTTGCTCGCCTTCTGCCCTTCAATTCTGGTCATCTTCTTTGCTCCGGAACTCTCTGCCATTGGCTTCTTACAATCCCTGCTCATATGGCCCTCCTCATTGTAGTTGTAACATCTCCCCACCTTACACTCTCTTGCCATATGACTGGGCTTCTCACACTTGAAGCACACATTCGATCCCCACCTACACTCACAAGTATGCTCTTTCCTGCACTTACCACACCTCTTCTACCCCATACCAGATGTGGCTACACGCCGGTCATCCACCCTCATAACCTTGTTGTTTGGAGCAACCCTCCATGCCTAAACTGCTTCCCGTTCTAGTTCCTATAACCACCACCACCCTTCTTGTTCACCTCAACCACTTCCACCTCTCGTTCATCATATAGCCTTCTTGCTAGATCAACCACCAACCTAAAAGTACTTGGTCGGGCGGTGATCATGTGCTTGCGGATATCTGCTAGCTAATCTTGGATGTATCGCTTAATCTTTTATGACACGGATGTCACTTGGTCTGGTATCAGTCGTGCCATCTCATTGAACTTGGTGGTGTATTGTTGATGTGTCATGGTTCCTGCCTCCAGCTGCAGGAACTCCCTCTCAATCTTGTTGAGCTCTTTGTGAGGACAAAACTTCTTGAGCACCAGCTTCTTTAGTTCACCCCACTTTATCTTTCCAATTGCCCTGCTACCCTCGGCTTGGATAATGTTTTCCTACCAGCATAAGGTCGAGTCTACAAACGAGACGGTGGCGAACTTCACTTTCTTGTCCTCTCTGCACTCGCTGATATCAAGCACAACTTTCATCTCCCTTACCCATCGATAGGCAGCAACATCTTTACCATTTCCATCAAAAGTCGGGGGTTTACACCTTTGGAAGGATCTATAGTTGCAACCTGGTGCTGTATCTGGCATAGCTTCTTCCTCCTCCTCTTCGTCACTAGAGACAACCATATCAGTCTCTGCTTGCTAGCTTTCTCCACTCATAGAGGTCTTCTTCTTTTCCTTCTTTTCCTTCTTTTCATCCTCCTATACAGTAATCACTTCGGTCACCACAGACGGCGGAATCGTCTGCATGACCTGATGAACCTCCTCAAGAACAACGTCCTTCACCGAGGTCCTTAGGTTAGCACTCTCATCACCACCTTCTTGGTGTGAGTCTCAGGCTCCTCATAAGCTGTTCTAGCAGCCTTAGTCCTACCTCTTATGACCTGTGGTCCAGCACCACATCCATCATGACCTCCACCTCGAGAAGCCTTTGATGATCTACCACTAGTCATCCTCTAAACACACTATAAAATTCAAACACCAACATGGTCATTCAAGGTAATAGCTCAGTTTATGTCAAATATAGTAAATACCTAATTATAGTAGCTAGTTGTGATTAGCCAGTCACTTTACTTTTCATACCCCAAGCATTTACTATACTGACTACATCAGTATCCAAAACTACTAAAAGCACATAAATCAAATAGCATGTGCACATAATACCGGTTGATATTAAAAAAAATAACTGATGGTACGTTGCTACTTGGGTTGACATCCTTCTATTTGTCCAATTCTCATTATAAGTTTAGGTATTTGCAAAAATTTACCCATTTCTCTTAAACTTTGGCTCTGATACCAACTTGTAAGACCCTAATTCCAGAATGCTTATAGTTGGATAATCATTGCACATCATACTTAAAAATACATAAAATGTATTTAAACAACACAGCAGAATCATTTAACTAAAACCATTTCATATATTAATAATCGCTTTTAATACAACAATGTTAATTATTACAAAATCTTGTTTGATTGTATTACAATGCAAAAACATCATTATAATATAAAATGGATGTCATCCAAAACTTTCCAAGTAGCTTCATCCCGTGCCATCCTTAGTAACCATTACTTGCCAACTGGAAAATGCATAAAAGTCAGCATTGCTAAGTGAGTTCTAGTTTTATAAATAAAATACTTTACCTTCATTAAAAACATTCCTTACTTTCAATTGTGATCATAAATCATACATATACATAGATAATATTCATTATTATCTTTCATCACCATTCATTTCAAATGCATTGTACGCTTCATTCATTCATCATTATCTTTCACGAAGCTGGTTATTGGGCGTGACGTCTATAAATAGACCACAAACATTATGCATGAAGCTGACTCCAGTACCTAGGGAAAGCAACAAGGGTCCGATACATTTGGTCAATCATAAGGATTAGACCCCTATGTACATCCTCATGGGTTAGCTAAATCATACACAGTTGAGCTAACAACCCTTTAATGAGTTGTGACCCTCCTTTCATTTTGCTTGCAAGACTTTGCATTTATTCTTTACGTTTCACTTTTCATTATCATTAACTTCCGCTTTCATTACATAATTCTTTACGTTCATTCAAATAAAATATCACCACGTAAAGCCACTGAATAATACGTAGTAAAGAACACAAAGAAAACAGGCCATAAACATGCATAACAACATCATATTCAGTCCCTAAATCATTATTCTAACATGTTCTAAGCCTAGTTATAACATACTAGGCATCAAAACAAGCATATAACATGAACATAATAAAAAATCTACCCAAATCAAACACCCACCCAAATGGGCACACACATATATACGGGTACACACCGAACAATTTAATAAACGTTAAAACATGCATTTTCAGCCCCAAAACAAGTTAAAACATTTAAAAACGGGGATCTAGAACTCACCTCATGCAACCTTCAAGTAAGACTTATTCAAACCAGGATGCTAATGATTTCGAACACCTAAAAAACCACCAAAAACACACAAATGAACACACAAAACAAATAAGCATATACTCAAGGCTAAAAATCAACCAAGAACACTTCAAAACACTGAAAACTAACCTTGAATCAACACTTCTCTTCTTCTTCTCTCTAGAACCCAAGAATTCTCTACTTTCTCTCTCTAGAAACTGTATGAGAAAGTTTATAGTACAAGAGTGTGGGAGGCCATGCTCCTTTTTAAACAACATAATAATAAAGTTTGTACCTCTTTAACCCCTTAACTTGGGTTATTTGGATTTTCTTTCTTTCTTTTATACTTCTTTTTCTTTTCTTTCAAAACTTTTAAGGTGTTACACAACCATATTGTCCAAATTTATTAGCATTTCTATTATATCACTGAATAAATCAAGCTTCTAAAATCAAAACCCTAATCCCCTCCACACCCTCATTTGTGGCCGAGCACCCGTGACCCCCATTCCTTATTATTGTGATTAATAACGATAATCCTCCATCTATTTTGATTAGTTCCAAATGATTCCGACATGTAGCAAGTGTCAATTCTTGATTTCTACACGATTAAAGGTTAGATTTTGATTGATTTTTCATAGGTTTTGATTCATGAAGAACCCTAGTTCAATTAAAATGATTAAAATCTAAATTGATGTTTTTGATGATGATATAATGTTAGTTATATTGCATTGATGTTAGTTTACGTGGATTGTGGAAGAAATTCATGGAATTGATGTGTTTTTCATACCTTGTTATAAGTAAAATATTATTGGATATTTCGAATATTTAGTATATCTGAAATATCAAAAAATTCTCAAAATCACTACCCGAATCCGAATCTGAAATTTCGGATATCCGAATTTCCGAATTTTCAAATTTCAGATTCGTTTTCAGATTCAGATATTTTTTAAAACCCTTATTGTCAACAAGCCACTTCCACCTCGCTTGGCTTAAGGGTGTTTCCATGCTCATGTAAAGAGAGAAAGATACAAGTAAAGGAAAAAAATAAAAGATAGTTATGTCTAAAGCTTTTTATTGCAAGAAACTGAAATAAAAAATAAAAAAAATTGTGTTTTTTTAGTTTACTTTAAAAGGGGAAAGAAGAGAAACGAAGAGATAACAGATGCTACAATCAATATTTCTAAATTGAAAAGAAGTGGGGAGAAAAGAAGAAAATAGAGAAGAATAAAAGAAAAAAAAAAGGAGAAGAAAGGAAAAAAAGAAAGAAATATCAAGAGAAAGTAGAAGAAAAAAATAGAAAGTAAAAAACTAAGACAATTGAATTTTTTTTCTTTTCTCTTCGGTAAACTCGGGAACATAATGTAAATGTTAAAAATTGTTGACTCAGTATTTTCTAGAAATAAGAGCTTGAAGCCTTGCAAGCGGAAAAACTTTTATTTCTTATTCTCTTAATATTATAAAATAAAATAGGGGAAAGAGAACTATAAGAATTCTACAACCTTACTAATAACTAAAAAAGTTGACATTTGGTTGTTTCATATTTCTTCACACATGTAAATGTATTTATGGTAAAAAAGGAAATTATAATAGAGTTTTATTATATATCATTTTTTGTATGTAACTATCCCTGCAAGAGTTCTAAATCCTGAAATACAAATCCAACATCTTCATTGTGACACTTAATTGGCACTGAATAATACTTTTAGTTTAACCCGGAGTAGAGAAGAGAGAAATAACAACAAAAATACCATAAGGAAATGGGAGAAAAAAAGGAACGGAATTACCTATACAAATCCAAATTAATTAACGGTAAGAGTTTCAGAATTCTTTTAATACTATAAACAACAATAAATGCCTAATTTGAACAAAATTATACCTTGCTGAAACATACTATGAACTATAAAGCAACAAGAATTAAAGAAGCGTTACTGTTTAGTTTATTTAATACTGAATAAGCTAATTAAAACGTAGTAGTTAGTGTATCGTCAAATAAGGCGTTTTGAGATAAAAGATTATGTTGATGACAAAACCATAACTAATATTTTAGTTTGTACAGTCTACTAATCTCCTAAAACTATTGTTTCAAACCTTTATTGTTTAGCATTTCCGATCCCCTTACATTATAAGTTATAACCACATATCTTTTTCTTAAGCATCATAAGATTGTTGCATGTAACATCTTTGATGGTGTTCTAAACATTAGCTTATTACTCCAATGGCTTTACTATCCAAAATTTGCACCCTCCTCCTCCTCCAACTTTTAGTGTCATCTGTGGTCGCCGGTGCATACGATAATGGTGGTGCGGCCACAGTGGGTGTTGGTTGTGGTGGTGCCGCGCATAACAAACTTGTTGATGATGGAGGATATGATTACACAAGCCCAGAAATTGAGACTGATTATAAGGGCTCATGGGTGATTGATAACTCAGATGTTGGTGTGTGCGCAATGCACCTACAATTGATGCCTAATGATCAAGTCATATGGTATGATGCCACATCGCTTGGCCCATCAGCTCGGAAACTGGAACCTGAGGGGAACTGCCCGATTAACCCGGATGCAAACAACCAGCCCGATTGCTGGGCTCATGCTCTCGCGTATGACTGGAAAACCTCAAAAAGTAGAACTGTTGAGGTATGTTTGGATGTATTTTATTGATAACATTGGATGAATGAATGACTTTATATTCAATATGCATAATGGATGTTTGTGGCAGGGGTGGGGGGAAAAATGGTGTTCATCAGGAAACTTGTGGCCTAATGGTAACATGGTGGCGACCGGAGGTACCTACAATGGTGTGAAAGCAGTTAGAATGATGCCTATGGATGATCCGAATGCAGACTTCATCGAGGTAAAAGACGCTCTTGGCGACGTCAGATGGTATGTGAAAGATATTTTTTCTTGCAAATAAAAAATAAAAGGACCGGCCACACCGGACTGTTACAATCAAATTAATTTTTTTTTTTTGAAAAATAAATAACGGGATAAAAGCTTAAATGAAATTTAGGTAATCATATAGAGAAGGAAAAACATGATTCAAATAGCCAGTATCATAACATATTGAGAAATTTCATTTGTTATTGGATTTAGGGTTCAAGTGAAAGATAATTATAGATTCATAATGGGATTTAGGATATGTAAATATCTATATTTTTATCCTTAAATACTTAGTACATCATGCCTATCTATTGAATTACAAATGGGATTATAGGACATGTGTAACACCATGCAGCAATATTTATACATGGATTTAGTACATTCCTACCACGCACAAGATTAAACTTGCCTATTACGACCTTAGACCGGCGTAGAGATTGAATAAGGCATTACTAAATCAAGTGCAGGTATTCATGTAACCAGGTCCTAGAAGACGGGAGTGCGATGGTGGTCGGAGGCCGAGACGCTTTCAGCTACGAGATCGTGCCCCCTTGGCTTGGCTTCAAACCGAACAAAATCGAGCTGCCATTCCTTAAAGAAACATGCACACCCCCAAAGGCCCCAAACAAATACGTCGAGAACAACCTCTACCCCTTCCTCTTCCTCCTAACCGACGGTAACGTCTTCCTCTTCGCCAACGATCGCGCTATCACATTAAACCCGACATCCGGACAAATCATCCAACAACACCCCGTGTGCCCAGGTGGCTCCCGCAACTACCCCCCTTCAGGCAGTTCCGCTATGCTCCCTTTAAAAATGTCCCAGGATAACACACAAGCCCTTAACGTTGAGGTGGTTATATGCGGCGGTAACACCCCCGACGCCTTTGAACGCGTCGATGCAAAGCATGTAAAAGTGCAGGAATTCGTACCCGCGCTTAAAGATTGCCATAGAATACACCCCATGATCAAAGCTGCACAATGGGAGGATGAACAAGACATGCCTTTTCCGCGAACCATGGGGGATATGTTACATCTCCCAACCGGAGATCTTATCATGATCAACGGTGCCCAAAAGGGCACCTCCGGTTGGGACAATGCTAGAGATCCCAACTTTACACCTTTGTTGTATCAACCCTTCAACCCCATGGGTAGCAGGTTCACACAAATGAACCCCACTAACATATCCAGAATGTATCACTCGTCCTCAGCATTGCTGCCCGACACTAGGGTTCTCGTGGCAGGTAGTAACCCGCACCAGTTCTACACTTTCGACGCCGAGTTTCCAACAGAATTGAGAGTTGAAAAGCTCTCTCCGCATTACCTGGACCCGAATCTCGACAAACAAAGGCCCGTAATTGATGAACACGGCAGCGATAAGGTGTTAAAGTATGGAAAACCATTTAAGATTGCTGCTAGTCTTCTGTCAGAAGAACCTTTCCAGTTGGGTGACATTAAGGTAACAATGTTGTACCCACCATTCACCACTCATGGTTTTTCACAAAGCCAAAGGATGATTGTTCCGACGTTGATGGATGTCGCCGATGATGTGATCATCGCGTTGGCACCACCGTCGGGGAGATTTGCTCCTCCGGGGTACTACATTCTGTTCGTGAATTATCTTGGCGTTCCTGGAACTGGTATTTGGGTACACATTGATTAGAAAGAGCTTGTTTAGTTATACTACTTAATAAATGATTGGTTTTAACATTGGTTGTATTGATGATGCTTCTTTGCAAATGTAGTGATTGTGGTGGTGATGAATAAATCTAATTGGTAGACGATGTTATCAAATCTGGGATGTGTATTTGTTTTTTACCCAACAACTATATACGAAGCGTTACATATTCTGATGTAATTAGATTGGCTGGTTAGCCAATATTAATCTTTATATTAATGAAGTTTGTCTATATATATACTGGTTTTTGCTTATTATAATTCCTGTTATTGGAACCTTATAGGTTCTTAAGAAGGAGCCTCTATGTAAGTAGGGACGAAGAGGCCGTAGGGTCCAATAGAGGTGTACAAACCGGGTTTCGGGCCCAAACCAGTTCGGGGCCCAAATCGAAACCGATTTGATCAAAGTTGGTCAAAACCGGTTTGGGTTTGAACCGGTTCCAAACCCAAAAAACCCAAGCCTATCAAACCGGTTTAGGTCGGTTTGGAAACCGGTTCGGGCTCAAACTAGTTCGGCTCAAACTAGTTCGGCCCAAACCGGTTTTTTTTTTGAAAATTTGGATTTTTTTTATATTCAAAGAAAATTTTAAACTTTTTATTAAAACATTTAAAACATAAAACAATT
>BJCM01020127.1:9730-24331 GCA_018326385.1 Flaveria bidentis
ACTACTTTTTCGTCGAACCGTAAAGTAAATCGAATTTAAACCGTTGAAGGAAAACATATTATACCTTAATCGTATCTTTTCCGAACAAAACTACATCGTCGAAATGCATTGTTTCTTTGTCAAAATAGGTCAAATACAACATAATATCTGTGTACGGCCCATTATATTCAGGAAGATCCCCTTCGCTGATTAAAGTTTTGAAAAGAGTAGCGATAATAGAAGAAAACATAAAAAAAAGGCTGAAACAATACTAAAAAGGGCCCAACCGGGATCGAACCGGTGACCTCTTGATCTGCAGTCAAATGCTCCACCACTGAGCTATGGACCCGAATGCTTTGTTCATTAATTTTAATAACTTAAATATAAGGAGTTACCGGATGCACCAGTTCAGAGTCACTGCACATTTGGTATGTACGTATTGGGTGATGGAATACCGTAAATTTCCATGTATAATAGTTCTACAGATATGTTTAACATAGTGTCTCTTTCGGAACCAGATTGGATTAAATGTTACACAAACCTTGAAATCATGTCACACACTCATAGTTGAACAATAACACCTAACAAGTACATTCGTTGGTAGACACAAACACCGTGTGTAACCTGATTTTTTTATTTTATTGTGCATACGAGTACTCTAAAACCACAATTTACAACTAAAAATACACATTTTATGATACGGTTAAGTTTAAACTATAAAACTTGTTGTTCATTTCCTTTTAAATCGTTTTAAATTTTGACATAAACTACCAAGTTATGACAAAAGAACTTATTTCTGTAATAGTTAAAACAATAAAATTAGAGCAAGGCGACACGCTCAGATTATTGTGTTTGTAGGTTCATCCAAAACAAACCCAAACTCGTTTGGCGAACTTAACATACCCCTTGGTATTGGAAAATCACTCTTTTGAATAATGATTAATCAGAATCAGCAACAACAAACACAATAAAGATAGAGTTTGGATAGGGTTTTGACCCGTTTGATATGATAATCATCTGATAACAGTTTGATTGTTTAAAAGTTCTGTAATTTGGACCAAAAACTGATTATTTGTAGTCAGTTTTGGATGAATTATATTCTCCAAAACTAATTTATTGATCCTGTATAAATAATATAATAAAAATCAAACTGCCTCCATCCATAACACTCAGAAGTTGAGTATAATCAGATTACCACTTTACGAACGCGAGTGAGAGCTAATTAGGCTAAGAAAATCTGAAAAAGTACATGACTTGGCTAATTCTTCAATCATTTTCTATAAGAATATGATGTAATAAAATGTCTGTATACAAATTCAACATCTTGCTGCTATGAAGAATGAATGACATTGGCTAATTTTGTATACTATTTAGTAATTACTACAGGACCTGTATATGGGTGACTTACGCTACCCACAGGCTGCTAACCATTTTCCAGCTGCTTGGAGAAGTTATCAAGTTCCTTTTCTTGATGTATGCTCAGTATACATGTATTTATGTTATTGGTATAATCTTGATTGTGTTTGATGTATTTATCTGAGTACGCTACACCGCTCCAATGAGATTATGACAGGTGGTGTCACATGGGTAAGGGCAATCAACCTTCTTAGAAACAGTTCTACCAAAGTACCAATCACCAACTGATTCTGCAATTGTCTGGATAATGGTTGAAAATGGATTAACTCATTGTGTCAAGTGGAAACATATTTGCTAAAGATGAAAAATGCATGGATCACAGGTTGGGTAACGAGTCAAATAAATTTAGATCAGAGAGTAATCAAGGAGTTGACCCAAAAGCCAAAGCAAGTTTTGTCCAAATTTTAAGTTTTTTTTTTAATTATTTTAGAGTTAAGTTCGGTTTTGCTCCCTGTAATTTGACAAAAATAAACATTTTTCCCCAAAAGATTAAAAACATCAATTTACCTCCAAAAGTTTCTAAAGTTTCAATTTCAATCCAAAAGTTTCATCCATTGTTTTACCTTGACCTATTATAATGAAACTTTTGAATTGAAATTGAAACATATGAAACTTTTGAAGGTAAGTTGATGTTTTAATCTTTAAAAGGAAAATTGTTACTTTTGTCAAACCTTAGAGAGCAAAATAAAAATTAACTTTTTTATTTTATAAATAGTTAGCTGTTACCTGTGAGAAAAAAAAGATATTATTTCAGTAATGATCTATCTTTTTTTTAGAAAATGATTTAGGACTTCATTAAAACTTAACTTTGTGTGACTTTCTAGTTTTGACCCATTTTACTACCTTCTAAGCATATATTTTTTTAAAATTTTATCAGTTTGACTAATTGCAGATAATACATAACCCAACGACCTCATTCACAAGTAAATGGGTTGAAATAAACACCTCTAACATTCATCTATAATGATCAATTAAACCATTACAAACCTCATTATGCATTTGTGGGGAGTCTTGTGCAAACCAGGTGTCTTGAGACTCACTTTGGCAGTGAGCAAAACATGAATTTATAAAAACACCTCCTCTGGATGAATTGAACACGAATGACCTCAGAGCTGTAAGCATTTCTACCCTGAAAGCTAAACAATTCAAACATTTAACTAGAGAGATTAGATTGGTAAGTAGATGTGATAACACTATACATAAGATAAAATTATTTAAAATAATCATGAACCATTTAAAATGCGGAGTTGGTCAGGACGACATGCTTTTGGATCCAATTTGCAGTGATTCCAAACCCCATGTGAATCAGCTGATGGTGGAACTAGAATGTGGTGAAACTGTAAAAAGAAAGAACAAATTAACCTGACAGTCAAATCAGTATGAAAGTAATTAGACATAAGAAATGATATTATCTTACTTGGTATACATCATATGCAGAGTTTAAGATGAAAAGTGGTGGTGTAATGTATTTTAACACGTACTGCGGGAAGATGCACTGTCAAACCATTAAAAAGTGTCAAAATAATTTTCAAACAGCTATGAAAATTAAAACGCGAGAGACGAGGCACAATACTTGTTTGGGATCACTGATAGAATTTATGCAGTTCTCATCTAGGTTCTTCTCTATACCCTGTTACAACATTATGTTTAATTCTACTTGTTACAAAACATATACTATAGAAAATTAGCAATGAAAATACTGTTGCATTAACCATTGTTGTCTTTGCTGGAGTACCTGTAGAGTGACAAGATGCTGAAAGAACATTCTCTGGGTATGATACATGGTGATGTCAGGTCTGCAACCCGAAAAGCATAAAGAATAATCAATAGTTGTAAGTAAAACTCATATTAGATGCAATGGTGACCTTTCTAAAAGGGGAACTGATCACTTTGATCAACCAACTTTAAATGCAAACAACTACGTAAATCATTCTATACGACAATGTAGATTATTATTTCGATGATATTGTTTTTTATAAATATAACTAGTATTTTTTAGAAAAACAAGCCAACCCCTTTCAACCACTACTAGAACTTTGACCCTTTCAAGTTGTTACCCAACCTGCCCATATTGTCACCTCTAATAAGAAGTTTAGAACATACGAGTCCAGGAAGAATCCAGCGTCACCTAGACATTTTACTGCTGTGGCATTTGGTAGATAGCTGCTGAAGTTGTTGCAATGCAAATAGGATGCCAAACCACCAGCCGAACACCCAGAAAGCAAAGCCTGTAAACATGAAATTTGTATTATAAGTTCATGAACATCATATTTTTTTTATTTATTCTAGAGTTGTATATTTTGTATTGAAGCCTAATTTGAATTAATTATACCTTTCTTGCAAACCTTAAGCCTTTTGGTAGTAGATCTTCAATTATTGCTTGCCAAATTCGTTGCCCCCGGAAATAAAGTACTAATGTCTGTTGTTCATATTAACATATTAAAATTATAAATATTGGTATTAGCAGAAGGATTACAAGAAATTCAATGGTTTTTTGTTTCTTAATCATGATGAGAAAGAACTAAACAGCATTAGAAAATGGCAAAATGCAAGTGTTGTAGTAATGTTTATTTACCCCATTGTCGAACTTAGAATCTCCAACAAAGGATCCTCCATCACAGTATCTAAGCTTCACACGATTCCAATTGTAAAAATCTGCTCAGGTTAGTTTAGTTTTTGTCAAATTAATAATTCATAAATGTAGATCATGACAAAGAGTTTAACTGTTAAAATGTATAGTCTATGTTCCTTCATTTCTGTTTAATGTTACTTTGAGAACACCACTCATCACTAGTCACTACACTACACTCGACTCTTCACTTCAACAATATCTACTAATTGACTTTTTTTTTTCTCATAAAAGTAGTTGAGTTTGCTCCTAGAATGTACCAGAACTAGCCAAGCCACCAACGAACCACATTTTGTACATTTTTACCCAAAACTACTCAAAAAGGAAGAGGCACTCAACCCGCATCATGAATGTTGAAAAAGGATGTAACCTTGTCACTTTTTTTCGGGTTCTAGTACTGGAGCCACGCTGGTACCCTATTACTAATAAACTCGTGTGACCGCTAATATAACGTTAACTGCACTCACGAGACCACCAATATTCCGCTAACTGCAAATAAGCTAAATCACAATTAAGTTGCACGGGGTTGGTGCCCTATAAGAGGTTATAACATAAAAGAGTGAAACATAATTTAACTATCTTAGTATATCTTAAACTATGTTTAAAATTTTCATTCCCATAATATTCCCTTAAAAAACTGGCCGGTGACAATCATGCGGCCAGATGGACTATAAATGGGCAGCCTGTACACTGATAAAACTGCCGTTGACCACTGTCGCTTATAGATTCTATAATGAACATGACAAAAGACCTATGTATAAGTTTGTCAACTTGGTAAATGACTTTTTCACCCTTCCATTTCATACTGTACTTAAGAAGAAAGTTTAATATGGGAGGGGTGTTATTGATATTTCAGGCTGCCGAAAGTGGGGCAAAGGCCTAGTGGGAAGCACGGGTGAAAGAGTAAAATGAACAAGCAAGAGATGAAGACAAATGACAATAATAATAATAGTAATAATAATACATAAGCACGTGAAAACGACAACTAAAATTAGGGCGGGAGCACATGCATGGTTACCAGATCTGATCTCAACAATGGTTTATGTTTTAACTTTTAACTTTGTCCACACTTACATTTCTACCACACTCAATTATTCATCAGAAAAATGTTAAAATATTAGGTCATTTTTCATTATTATACACTTGCTCATTAATTAATTGGCTTTAGCAGTGAAATATTATGTGGGATGTTTCTTGTTACGCATATAAAAAATAGTTTGATGGGCTTTATATGTATACAACAAATGGAAGTCTAAATATATGCATCATTCATCATAATTTTAAACAATTTAGGATTTATTTTATTCTCCTAATATTTTAGAGGCATTTATTAAATTTCACCCTATACATGTGTGTGTACACATATCTATATTATTAATGCAGGCTTGAACGGTGACAAAAGCAATTCGCTCACCAACGAGATATTAAGTTACATATTCTAAAGTACATGATCATTAAAAAAGTTGATGAATAAAAAAGTTGAGCCGTATGTGATGTGGCAAACATGTGTTAAAGTTAATGATTATATGGTAAAATGTAACACATTGATGCAACATTTATGGGTTGTAATAAAAGATGTGTTATATTGGGACTTTCGGAGATAATAATAAATGACTAACTATTATATCATTTTCAACTACCGGTTGGTAGAGACGTAGAGTCGTGTTAAAAGTGTTACAGGCCATTAGATTCCATCTTTTAGATATAACAAGTTGACAATGAGGTGTCCTTTCAAGTCGCTAAAATTGTCAATGAGTTTGGTGACTTTGAGTGTCTTGTCGTGATAATCACTTTGAATATGGTATTTAATTAATTTGGTTTTTAACTTTTAGCATTCAAAGGATACGTGTTTTATAGGAAAAAAATAAATTACAAAGTGTTCAAAATGGGAGTGAAGTTATTAACCAAGAACGATTTACCCTTGCGTGATTATTATCACGCAGTGATGGAATAATTACGCAAAAGGGGAGAATTAAAGATGAAATTATCATATAATGCAAAAACTTTGGACGTTCCAGCACAAAATAAATCCCCTTTGTGTCATAATCTTCCTTGTACTATATACGCTATATCATCTATACTATACCTATGATGTATATAATCCATTTCATTCTCTTTATTATTATTATAAAAACTATATAATCACTACAAACATATATAATCCATAAATTGTTAGTTAAGAAAATAGCTAAAAAACGTTGTGAAAATACATTACCAGGATTACGAGATGCGTTATTACTAAGGATGCCTGAGAATGTCTCTAACTTGTTCATGAGACGGGTTGATCCACGTCGGGTTTGGGCTCTCTCTGCACATGTTCGGATATCATTACACCACCCGCCACCCTGTAGATTACCATTGCAATTTAGTATCACGTAGATATCATGGACCACAACCCACATGCAAAACTCTCTTGTATTATTTTTAATTTTTTTTAATAATGTATGAAGACATAAGTAAATAATATATAAAGATTGTAGTGAACAAACCCGTAAGCAAAATTTACAAGAGAAAAATAAAAAGAATATTTAAGTTTGGTCTAGTTTACTGGTTCAAACTATTTGTAGTCGAACATGTAAACAACATGTTTAAATGGAGAACGGTTTCATACATTCAATTGGATCGGTTCTATGATCGGTTCCAAGTCGATCCGGGTCCAGTTCTAGGATGATTACAATTAGCATATAATCCTACCACAATTAAGACGAAAATATATATTGCATACGCTATTTGATAAGAATGAGAAAAGTTGAACAACCCTACACTACTTTCTCACTTTTGAGGATTGTGAGCTAATTATTAGTTTTAGAGTATTCACAGTAGCTTTCTTATCTTTATTCATATAATTACATAAAAATCATTACATTTTTTTTGTCTTTTTTAATTAAATAATATTTTTTATACCTTTATCATTACTTTTTTCTCTCTTCTGCACTCACAAGCACTTTAAAAAAATTTATAAGGATTGAACAATGATTCTTCAAATATACAAATCCACAAAGTATCTTCTGCCACTACCATATTTCTTATTCTTTTATTATTTTTTCTATATATGACAGGATGAGAATAAATCAATGATCGGTCACATGATTGATCGGGTTTACATGTTAGGCACGGTTATAAGAAAGTAATTAAACATTTGGTTTTTTATTTTTCGGTTTAAGTCGGTAATAAATTTATTTTTGAGTTCTTTTTATTTGGTCTCTTTTCAAGCAGTATTTTTTTTTATCATATAAAACAAATGTAATGTTTTGTATTCATTTTACTCTTCCTAAACTTTATATTTAAGCAGGATTTGCTCTTTATTTTGTTTTGTTTATTATCAGTTACATTTAAATTACATATTTTTTTGCTTTATTAATTAGGGGACGATCTAAACTTTTATTTGAATCCCCAACCAATGAAACCGTCAATTTTATTCTAGCTTTTAAGATATTATGTTTACGGTACTTTCACTAGACTATAGTCAAACTCAATAACGGGGAAATACAAAAGTAATTAAATTTTATGTTAATGTTATACTTAATTCTTAAATAAAAACACTTAAATCCTTGGATAACAACGTGTTTAATAGTTACCTACCAATAATATATGACTTCTGAATTTATTTATTTTATCTGTTTGAAGTATCACGTTTGTTGAGCATGTGTTAATAAATAAAAATAAATAAAAAACAGTTTAATTATTTTTTAAGTTAATTAGGTAGATCACGTGGTGATAGTGTTTGGCCCCTCCAATATGTGTAGGTTGATAACATGTCCAACGGCTTAGAGTGAGTTCAGTATCATGTATTTGAACTGTTTGTCTAACTATGAATCACTAAAAATCTAAAATAAACAACTTGATTACTTCATATAAGAATTTATTGTGTATATTTTTCCCACCAAAAGTATTTAATATATTTTTAAATTTTGTAGTGGTTTATTTAGTTAATATACCACTTACACAAATATGAATTTATTATAATCATTTTTAACCAAGTGTAGTGGTTAAAAGCCATTATTATTAAATATTGTTAAAGTTAAAAAAATACTTTTAATGTTTGTTAAAGCTTTGGTTAAAAATGAGTTTGAAGTCTCCTTTTAATTAGAACGTAGCGGTTTTAACATCCAAATTGTGTTCATATCAGCAACTTTGGCGCCCCCTAGTGGCACTATTACATCCAGTCTTATAAACAATATAACACTAACACCTTCTGGACACATGCCTTTCTTATTTTTACTGAAAAAATATATCGGTTTTTCATGAATAAATCATGAAATAACTAATCACATATCATGGTTATGTTCTCATACTAAATCATGAATACCAATGATCTTATAGCCTGTTGGTATTGTTGTTGTCTTAAAAAAAATTAGTATGAATTTAAATTGTTGCAAATACAATATTAGGTGCAACTAGGGGATAAAAATTGATGATAAAAAAGTACATATTTCATGGATTATTAATAAAAACAATAAATGGTCGACCCTTTCTATTGAATTAGGCAATTTGAACTTTAAAAGTTAACTTACCGACCAACAAAATCCAACTGATAATATTAACAATGAGACTATTGATTTTTAGTTTTGTTATAAATGATAATATCATAAGCATAATCAATTAATTATCATAGATTTTTATACATGACAACATCATTAGCATAATTATCATAAATGACAAAATCACTAGCATATATTATCATAAATGACATTATCACTAGCAAATAATTATCATAAATGACATTATCACTAGCATATAATAATCATAAATGACAATATAACTAGCATATAATTATCTATGACAATATTACTAGCATAATCAATTAATTATCATAGATTTATAATTTATTTTTATAGATAATTTGCACCCAATCTCATTCAAAGTTATAATTAGAAGCGAAATAATTTTTTTATTATAAATGAAATTAAGTGGAAATGAAATATAAGTTCATGTTGATTATATGTGTGAGATTGCCTTAACAATAAAAAATGATAATTTTTACTAGTATCATTTTGATTATTAAAAAAATCTAATTTATATTTATTTATATGTTTTAAGAGTTGTCAATGGATTTCGAAACCGCATCGCGTTACTGTTTCATATTCCATTCCAGTTTTAGACTTTCAGTTTCACCAAATCAACTTTTGACCATAAAGTAAAGTCAAAAACTGTAAAGTTAATTCGGGAAAAAAGCACAGTAAAGCCAAAACAACTTGAAACAAAAAGACAACGTTGAAATGATGAAATCTGATATTCGAGTTTCACCGGAAAAAGTCGAATTTGCAATTGCAATTCTAGAACATGTACAAAGCACAAATCAATCATCATTCTAACACAGCAAAGAGCTCGATGATAACGTACCTCAAATTGTAAAAGCCAGTTGCGTGCTCCGGCCCCGAACCCCCGATGAATATGATACGCCGGTAAACTTCCGTCCAAACAATCTACACAATAATCATCACACATCATTCCACATACACGTAAAAACGTATTCAAATCATGTAACAATTAAGAAATCACATGTAGATCTATTCACATACAAGCTCCGATCGCATCAGCTCCACGAACTAACGTCATGTTCACCAGAAGCCGATCGCCGGAAGATGCAGACGTTCCGCCTGCGCATGTTAGCAACGCGGCGTTAACGAACACGATTGTGACAACGACCTCCATTGCCGCTTGTAAGCTTCTCGACTCTCTTCGATTGTAGAATATTGCATACAACTTATGTGAAACTTATAGGTAACGAATGCGAATCTGAAACCGATAACTCGTAAATCATATCTGTAATAGATTGCATGATTTGTAAATTGATTGCTGCATATGATTACATAAATAATTGTGAGAAAGAAGAACACGAGTAGGTAAGGATAAGAATCAGTTTTCACTTTTCACTTTTGCAGAGAGAAATCGTTTGGGTTTCGAATGTGGGCACAGGCGGGGAGGGGGTGATTGAAGGAGAGATAAGATGGGCCCCAGTAAATGGACTGCGAGGCCCACAGCGTGATTCATTGGTGGGTGCAGTGGGCCTGTGGCCCAGAGCCCAGCTGGTAAAGTCAAAGTTGAGTCCATTGTTCGGTTGTAATGCGGTTGGTTGGGTTTGGCTAACAAAATTGCCAACCAACAAGTGCACTTTTATAATTTTTTATTCGAATAAAACTTGATGACGTGTCTTTACGTCATGTCTTCTTCAACGACCGACTTACTATAACGTAATCTACTTTCTTAAATATACAAATTTATACGTCATATAAAACATCATTGTTGTTCAGACCGGACTCGGCGGTCCGACCTAGAATCCGACAGGTGGCCTGTCCGGTTCGCATCGACTCGTTTTGAAATCGATGGTCGGACCAGGAAACCAGACAGTTTTGAACCGGATTTTGGTATTTTTTTATTGGATTTTAATGGGTAAAAACATGTGTTGAATCATAAATTAGTATGTTAGATATCAAAATATAGTTTAGTTTATATATAAGTATAAAATACATATATAAATTACTTATATTTAATTATATATCATATATATAACTAGGGGAGGGTTCAAATGAGTCCCACCTTTTTTTGTAAGTACTTTAGGAACCAATCTCAGCCACTCATTTTTTATCACATGCAAATCACATGCCATTTCCCCCTTTTTTAAACGTCCGTAACTTTTTTTTACGACATCATTTTTTCAAAAAAATTTCACCATAAAATTCAGTATTTTTTATCTTTCCAACGCCTACCATATTGATATACTTTTCTAAAAAAATCGTACATCCGTTGTTTACATATGTGTAAATCTAGTTATACACATGTGTAGACTGGATTTACACATGTATAAAACGAATTTCGTTAAAAAAACGGGAATTTTTTTTATTTTTTATAATTTTTTTTATATTTTTTTTATGAAAGAGGAAAAGTTGGGGAACATTTTTGTGTTTTTATTATTTTTTATTTTTATGTTATTTTTTTATTTATAAATTTTTTAAATATGTTTTTATTAATTACAATTTTGTCTTTAAGAACTAGTAGTTGAGATTGGTTTTTAGAATTCTCACAAAAAAAACTAGTTCTCATTTGATCCCTCCCCTATATAACTATATATATAATCTATTATATATATAATTATGACGTCATCCGATTCTTAAATTCTGTCCGATCATCAAACCAATAAGATGTTCGGTTCCATTAAAACATTAAAAACATATAACTTCGAAGAACCACTCTATGCGCCTATGCTCCAAGCCCTATATATAGCGCTAATATAGTCATATCATGCATGTGCCATATATTTGTTTTGCCACTGTTTTCACCCTTTCAATTTTGGGTTAAGTTATAAGTTAAAAACTAGAAATTAAACTCATTCAATGCACTACGTTTGCGAATTTCATTATCCACGTTACAGTAATGTCATTAAAGTTGTTCAGTGTTAAGTACATAAACAAATACATGAAGTTGTAGTGATTCGGTTTTAGAGACCAGTAAATATATGATCCTACTTTGAAGGAAATGTTATTTTAGTCGGACCAATATATATGTGTCCAAGCTAGGACCACACCTCCAAACCTCTCAGAAAGAAACCCACAACTGGAAAATCTCATGGCTCAACCCATTACGTTTTTACTCTAAACGAGACTCGAACTCAAGACTTCCCGAATTTTAATTATCTTGAATATCTCAGCCAAACCACTTATGCTAACGATTTTTGATAACCACATGTGTTATTATAATGCATTTATACTATCATGTCATGTTTCAAGGGACCATTTAAGTTTGTTAGATTTGTCAGGCACCAAATGTTGAATTCTATATTATTGTTTGTTGTGTATTTGTTGTTTAACTAAATGTGATAGTTAATTTATTCCTCTTTAACATAGTTTTATTTAATTGCAAAGTTGCATAAATTATTATACTACGGTTTTTGAAGTATGTCGTCTAAACCAAGAAAACAACTTGGGCGATGGGTTGCATCTCCTAGGCTAATATTGTTTTAAATTACCTGAATTTTAGCATTTGATCTATAGATCTAAAAACCCAATTTGGATTATCAATACATATATTTTAGAATTCAGATTTTAATTGCATAAAAAAATTAAAGTTATTAAAATTTAAGCAATCATATATAATTTTATATATTATACCAAAGTCATGTAAGAGCACTCATAGTACGTTCTTTATTTTTTTTTGTGAGTGTGTGTCCTATATAATAGAAGATAGTGAGTGGTTGTAAGCGAAAATTTATAGGGGTTGCTACAAGTCTCGTAATTTTTTAATATTTTTAAAATTGGTTGTGAGTGTAGCAGAAATAAAATATATAACGATATGAAGTAGTATTATTTAATTAAAAACGCAAAAGAAAATTAGTGTTTTTAGTGTAAATATTAAAATATGGATGAGAAAACTAGTGTGAATGCTCTAACAAGACATTATGAACCAAATACACACCTGGACATGAACTTAAAAGAAAACCAAAACACCCAATTCATATTCCCCAAGTTACCATGATTAAAGTTTGATATCTTTGGTGTTAGAAACTTGAAGACTTTGGCATTTCTGCTTTAAACACACCAAGTGCTAGTAATAAATATTAAATATTGATCTCATCGATTTCCTTTTCCGTTTCATTGCTTGTATGATTTTGTACTTGGGATTTCAAGAATGTCTTTGGTTCTATCTTCATTAAAGAGATGTTGCACTATTGAAAGATACTTAACCATCTCAAATACATTTTTTAACAACAGTTGATTTGTTGTCATATAAAACAAAATGGTATTTAATTAAAATAATGATAGATTTGTTGTCGTCTAAAGCAAAATTGTTATTTAATTAAAATAATGTTAGATTTGTGGAATGAGAAATGAAATGTTTTTTTTCTTTAAAGTCTAAATAGGCATAAGTTTGCAATATGCTTTGATAAACAAAAAGTCTAATTTCATGAATATAAATACTTTTGTAGTTTGATATGAGGACCAAATATGATAATTACTTGTATCCATTTATATAAAAGCCAGGAAAATTACTATCGCATACATACATCATCCTCTATAATTTCAGGTGAAACTACCATGATCTTCTATATTTAAGCACTATTATTCATCGCTATATTCATTATTTTAATATTTAATATTATCTAGAGGTAGTTGTGAATCACAAAGTAAAATTATTTAAAAAGTAAAAATTTGTTATTCAAATAAAATAATGATACATTTAAGAAGTGACATGTAAAATACTTTTTGTGACATGTAAAATGCTTTTTTAACTGAAACGAGGATAAATTTAAGAAATAAGATATCATATGAATTTATTCACTACAAAAATTTTATAAAATTCCATGATACATTTTTCAAAAGTTGTGGCTCCCGATATCTTAACGGATTACATTTGCGATTCGGAAGATCTAGAGTCAGAGTTAAAACACGATTAGCCGTTGGTGAACATAACACTTGATAAAGTAAAGTATCCATCATTTCCATTCGCAAGAGATTAAACTAGGGTTTCCAAAACATCCATTCCATAAAGGGGCGACAATCTGCATGTTTCTTCACATGTTAGATAGATGCCCTGGATGAAGTGGCTCTAGTACTCCCGTGGTTTTTACTCTCGTCTTGAGAGGTTTTCCACGCTAAAATTGTTGTCTCCTTGTTGTTTTGGATTGGTATACCCTACTTGCTATTTTTGCACCATCATAGGTTCAAACAGGTCGGGGAGGTTTTGACCAAACGAAGGTTAATTCCGCATTTGTTGTTACCGTTTGTGGTCGGGTAAACCAATTTTACCCAATAGAGTGGTATCAGAGCCATTGGGTCTTGATTTTGGGGTTTAGAAACTTGTTTGAAGGATGGATGCTAATACAACTAGGATGGTTAATTTGAATGGTTCTAATTATCATGTTTGGAAAGGCAAGATGGAAGACTTACTTTATATGAAAGATTATTATATGCCTGTTTTTAGTATTGATAAGCCAAAGGATAAAACAGAGCAAGAATGAAATATCTTGGACAGAAAGGTTTGTGGTTATATTCGTCAGTGGGTTGATGATAATGTTTTGAACCATATTAGTGGGGAGACTCATGCTCGTACTTTGTGGACCAAGCTTGAGGAATTGTATGCTCAAAAGACCAGAAACAATAAATTATTCTTGATCTAACAATTGATAAACTTGAAATATCATGATGGTATTGCTGTTACTAATCATTTGAATGCTTTTCAGGGTATTATTAATCAGCTTGCAGGAATGGGTATCAAGTTTGAAGACGAGATACAAGGTCTATTGTTGTTTGGTACTTTACCGGATTCTTAGGAGACTTTTAGGACATCATTGTGTAAGGCCCCGTTCCCGGAGACCTCACAGTTGGTCATTCACAGTTATAATTACATGAAACATTATAAGCTTACAAATTTAAGCAGCGGAATTAATTTAACAAAAGCCATTCATCTCATTATAAACACTGTTGTTAAGCAATACGCCTTGGTTTAATCAGTTTACAAAAGAATAGTTTAACTGCATTACAAAACAACAGTGATTTCTTATTAAGAATGGATGTCAGTCTTGCCCCTCCGAGTAGCTTCCCCCGCGTGCCATCCTCAACAACAAATTACCTGCCAACTGA
>BJCM01020134.1:3186-24127 GCA_018326385.1 Flaveria bidentis
GCCGTAGGCTCCGTCGCGCCACCTTTCATCGTTTCCGCTTATCCAATGGTGCATCATCTTCTCCACATTCATCTTCTCTATACATCAATCATCGATATGATGTATCATCTTCAAAAACCCTAAAAAAACGCTGTTTTAACAGGCACCGAAGAAGGATAAGGCTCCTCCGCCGTCGTCAAAGCCGGCGAAGTCCGGCGGTGGCAAGCAGAAGAAGAAGGTCACGATAATACGTTTATATTGCTGTTGATCTTTTAAATGATGTTAATTGGTTTGAATCTGTGTGTGTTTTTTGGTTTTTTGATGTTGTAAATTGGATTGTGATGAAGTTAATCTGGGGAAATTGCAGAAGTGGAGCAAGGGGAAGCAGAAGGAGAAGGTGAATAATATGGTGTTGTTTGATAAGGCCACTTATGATAAGCTTCTGGCTGAAGCACCTAAGTTCAAGCTCATCACTCCTTCGATTCTATCTGATCGTTTAAGGGTATTTATGTTCTTTTATTACTATTGTTTCAATTGCTGTTTCTGTGGGGATAATTTTTGTGTCAAAGTTAAGGTTTAAATGCTTGATGTTGTGTTCTGAATTTGTTTACTTGATAGTGTAGAGAGTAGAGACTGAAGGATTAATCTTGTGATTACATGTGCTGCAAGTAAAACCTTCTTGAATAGCTAACTTAATATGATTGATGCCTTTGGTGAAACTTGAGAGGATTAACAATCTTGTGTGATGTTCTTGTGCTTGTCACCTTCAGTTGTGAATCATGCAACTTCTGTATTCGGCTTTTCAATGTTGTTGTCTTCAATTTCTTTTCTTGCAAATGCTAATTTGCCATTGATATCTAATTTTAGATTTTTTACTCACTGTTTTTTCTGTTGCTCAGGAACTTGGTAGATTAAGAGACTTTTTAGCAGCATCTGAATCAGCCTTTTAATGGTTCAAATGTTTGAATGGTTTAGCATTTAATGGTTTGTTTCACGAGCAAATGTCACATTTGCCTCTAAATGATTAAATATTATACTAATGTTGAATGGTCAAGAGGTCTAGTGTTGAATGGTTAAGATCTCTTATCTAATTTTGTCAGACATTTGCCTTTGAATGGTTAAGCGATATACTAACTTTTAATGGTTCAGACCTTTTAATGGTTTAGCACTTAATGGTTCAGACTTCTTATTGGTTTACATCATGCCATATCTCCCTCTATTAGGCTGGAAGCGCGTTCTTTACTGAATAGTTTAAGGTTTCATATAATTGCAATGGATTTGGTTTCTGGGTCTGAAAAGAATAAAGACTCAAGATTGTAGACGTTGATGCGAACATTTAAGGTTTCATTGGTTCCGGTTTAGGTTACGGATTTGGCTTTGGCTCTCAAAAGGATAAAGAAATAGTTAATTATAGACGTTGATGCTAACAAATGTTTTTATAACTTATGGGATAACCGATTATAACTACATAACTTCAGTATGCATTTATGTCTTTGATTCTCATTACTTTCATTCTTCCTGGTTTGATTAGGTTTCCTGGACACTCAAAATGTTTACTTGACTGTTAAGCATATGATTACTTTAAAGTGTTTTTTGCTCTTATTAAGTGTTTTTGGTTTCATTCTTCTTTTTGAACATAATGTTAGTCATGCTTAAAATATATCCAAGTTAATCAAACACTTAACTTTGTTACATTGATAGATCGGTATGCTATCTAACTATTTTAGAGGTTTTTGTGCCTTTCAATATAGTTTAGATGACTTTGATCATGTTTAACATGTACCCTTATAAGTTAAACAAATTCATTAGAGATGAAGCATGTTCCAAATTGAGGCGTTGAACCCATGACAAAATACTGTATTGTTTTTCTTACAACTTCGATTAAATGCTTAAACACCTTCGAGAATGGATTGTGATTATGTATTCTTTTATGATCATGACAGATCAACGGGTCACTTGCAAGGAAAGCTATTAGAGAGCTGGTTGCGAGAGGTGCAATTCGGATGGTGTCTGCCCATGCAAGCCAACAAATATACACCAGAGCTACCAATACATAAGATTGTCGAACCGCTGACTTTGGTATCGTTTGTCGATTTTAGTTTAATTTCTTCATTTAGTAGTCCTTGTTGACCAAAACATGGATTTGCTAGAAGTATATGAAATAGTTTTTTAATGTCAAAGTATCTTTCTTGGAGCTGATTTACTCTCAGTGGTTGTATGTGAAGGGGGTGGGCCGTTGGGGTTTGTTAATTGTTTGATTTTAAAGTGACATTTTAAAGATCAAGAAAGCTTTCTAAACCTTATTAATACTATAGTTTATTTTGATCTGTATTTGGTTTGGTTTGTTTCGAACTTTATTTCTAAAGTTAGGCTTGTGATCTCCTTAAATGGGGGAGAATTAGATATATTTCCCTTCATAAAAAAACTACATATTTTTTCAAAACACAAGTTTCATTTCATAAAAATATACGATAGTGCCTATTATTAAATAATATACCCATACGTAGATAGGTGCATATGAAGGCCATGAATTCATTTTTTAATTTCTTTTGTGGATGTTCAACACAAAAAGACAAAACTGATTATAAATTTGATTTCAATATTTTTTTTAATTTCATATCCTTCAAGAATATTTACGAAGGATATGAAACTAAATAGAATTTTTATGAAGCCTGTTACTGTGATTATCTTTTTCAAAATTACTTGCTAATTTTATAATAAATCTCTCTTATACACAATACCTTTTAGTAAATTAAGTTTGATTTAAAAAAATAGTCACTAAATATGTTATAAGGTACATATATATTTTATAATTCTTTAATAATGCTTATAAAAAGTTTCACAACAAACAATGTTGAACGATTTCAATAATGGTTTTTATAGTTAGAAAAGTGTGATTTTAATGAACTTTAAAGAACCTTAATTATTTTGGTAGAATATTGTTTTCATAAATTTTTTTTATATATATTTATAATATATCCAGCCAAAGTTATATGACTAATTGGCTTGAAGTTAGTGAAGCTAGAGGTGAAATTCGTACTCCTTTGTTAAATGAGTTTTAACACAAACTAAAGCTTGTTTAAGTTTAAATCGATTCAAGCTTTTAACGAGTTGAAGTTGAGTAGCCTATGATCACTCAATTCATTTACCCTCTAATTAAGGGTTCCTTTCATCTTGACAAGTTAAAATGCATACAATACCGGGAGAAATTAAAATTAACAAAGTTTTAAAAGTGTTTTAATTTAATCACTCATGCATATTTTTTTCTCAAATTGGACCTTTAAACGATCAAATCGAGTCATTACCAAATTTTATTATGACAAAAAAGTAACGATGGAAAAGAAATGAGAGTTAAAATTTTCAATGTATATAATTATATTAAAAAAATAAAAAAACGTGTTAATTATGAAAAAAATAAAAAAGTGCCTAAAATTCGTCAACGTTATATATCAACATTAAAAGATAGAAAAAAATATTTTCTAACTGAATCCAAAAGTATAACATGTTAAAAAATATGTTATGACTTTTAATATGTATAAAATACAAAAATAAGTGATCTGATTGAAATACTTTTAAAACTTGAGTTACTTTATTGGAATGCTTTTGAAAATTGGTTAATATTTTACAAAGTTACTCCAAAACTAAAATACAAGTAAATTATTTTAATAGCATATTTCTATCCTTTAATTATTATAACTATATATATATAAAACTTATTCTACGCATAAAGTGATGCATAGTTTTATCATAAACACAAGTACAGTGGTCCCTTTAACGTACCATGTTTGTTAGGAGAAGTAAGTGACACTCTACAACTTAATCCTTAAAAAAATGAAATTTAACAAATTCTAATGAAAAATTACGCCTTGTTTGTGCCTAGACCAATGTCCTCGGCTCCTCGCTTTGCATACGCCTTAGGCACAATTGTCTTGGTTTAGTATCTTAGTGTTCGACTTGTGCGTTTTATACGATAGAGATATTGCTACTATGCAATTGTTCTCAAAAAGTTTGTTTTTTGTTATATCATTTTCTGAAATCATGAATAATTTGGTTATGTGAAAGACTGAAAATCATTTTCAGAATTAGGTGAATGTATGACCCCAATTGTATGTAGCATGTATGCATTTGGATGGTAGATGACATCGGCAAAATGGCAAATAGTTTAGGTGTTTGTAGACATCCCATGATGGATTGTTCTGCTGCCTAACCAAAATTCTTGTTTGAAATGTTTGTTGGAACATATTTGTGTCAATTCATATATTTGAATTATTTTTAATTTATTCTTTTTCCCTTTATTATATTTGAATTTTTATTAAGTGATATTTTTTTATTGTTATTGTTGTTTTTTAATGGTTTTTTAAGAACAACTCACTTACAGTTCTACTTCTAATCTTAAACTAACTCAGTAGAAAATAACTTTAAATAGTTTCCTAACTATCAATCTATTTATTATTATTTTTACCATGATCACTATTATTATTTAATTTATTTTATTTGTAGCAAACACCTTTAATAAAAATCTATCAAACTTGTCAACGTCCTCATCACCACTATCTACACAAATCACATGCACACCCATCATAATTGACTTCCAACCGACATAAGTGGATTTCAAGAAGAGTTGCATCAAACACCAACACATGAATCACATATACTTTAAACATAGAATTAGACACATCATAACATTTAAAGTTTCAAAACTTGAACTTGTTAAAAATAATATAATGTAATGTAATGTAATGATGAAACTTGCAAGAACCCTATTACACACTTAACACACGCTATTACAGAGATTATGATACACCCTTTACAGGGAAGAATATGTTCAAGTATTACGGATTTAATTAGTATTCAAACGAGGGATACATGGGTATATATAGGTGTAAAATTTGATGGGTTATCCTTGGGTTACTAACTGGATTACTTAACCACCTAAGTTAACTACTGTAACTAACTTACATATATTAAAACTAATTATACAAATTTGCCACACAAACTTAAAAAAAGTACGATTATTCTGTTAAATTTAGTTTAGCTACTAATAGTTACGTCTAAAACCTCGAAGAAAATGATTCTATATTAATGGCGGTAGTGGAGTAAGGCTGAAATGCGCAACTCCGATCATTACTCGAAAATTAGGGAGCGTTTGGTTGGAAGAATATGAAATTGAGAAAGTAGTATTTTTTTCAAGTAAAATTATGTTTGAGTGGATAATCAAATGTAAAACCCAAAGAAATGTTTAACCTCAATTCCCTTAGTTATGGGATTTCAAAATCATTCCATCTAAAGAGGAAATTTAAAATCCCACAAAAGGAATTAAAGTGAAACATTTTTTTAGGTTTTACATTTTATTACTCACTCAAACATAATTTTACTTGAAAATTATACTAGTTTCTCAATTCTATTTAATTTTTTTAACCAAACGCTCCCTTAGGATATGGACTAACTAAAAAGTATAAGTTGATGTTCTTTAACTTTTATACAGATTACCAACTTTGGTATGCTTAGTGAGTTGTACTATTTGTTTAATGAGTTGTACTTATTTTTGTTTTTTTCTTAAACTTTAATTTTTTTTTTAATTTTAACCTACTACTTTCACAATTTTGACAATTTAGCCATAATATTTTTATTTTCATTTCATCTTTAATCCTCATACTTATCATATTTTACAATTGTTTTGGTTTGTGTTTCTGAATAAATTTTGCGAGTAACAATCACAGCGCGTGTGTGTAAATCAACATGCGTACCCTTATATTTTTCCTGTTTAACGACTGTATCGCAACGCGTTGGTTCTAGATCGACTTACTTATTGTTTAATATGTTTTACGTTTTGCTTACGTAGTTCAACGTTTTTACGCCACTTTTCGTTTGATTTTATTTTTTTCGTTTTTTATTTCTTTTCTAATACGAGTTTTTTCAATGACGGTTGTGTGTCATTGGTACTATTTAACATGGTTTTACGCCCCCTGATATAACGCAGTGAACTTAATACTAATATATACTAATTAAAAAAAAGAATCAACTTATCAAAACTATATCTAAGTAGGAGAAGTATATTTTTGTCATAAAACCTATATCATGTATTGTTCCTAAGAGTTCTCTATTTCATATTAGTGAGAAACTACTAGTACTTTCGGGGAACTAAAGAGTTCATTACCAAGAAGTAGGCTTAAGTAAACTCAACCACACTTTGCAATTTACAATTTGGACGTATGACATATCATAGAAGTATTGAAAATATAAAATATCATATCTAGTGTTTGACTTAGCTTTTGTTTTGTCTGATATTCGAGGAGGGGTCAAATCACTTTATAATCTAATATACGCAGTCTTATCTTACATTTTATGTAAAAAAATTATTTTACAATACTTGAAACTCATGACCTCAAGGTCACAAAATACAACTTTCCCGTCCTCAAGTATCGACAAATATCTTACCTAAAGTCACTAGAAATAGAGTTTTGATGCATACCTGATTTTATAAAACTATATGTACTCATCTTGACGACGATAGCTATGATATTACTTGTTCATTCATATTCTCATAAGCATGGTCCCTAGAGCACATAATACATATGTCATATGTGACGTTATGACCACAGCGTACACTTTCTAACAAGAGAAAAATGCTTTTAAATATTTTTCTATAGGTATCCTATTTGTTATGTAGTTACACGTTAGATTAGGTGTCAACTACAGAAGATCACCGAAATAAAATAATAAGCTTCCACAATCCACATCATATTGACAGTTAAAAGTAGTCGTGTAAATGTTTTAGACAATTTGAAGTCATTGTTGACCAATTTGGTAAATTCATCAATTTATTACATCGACCTACTATTTCTTGAAACACTTTTAAATAATTACTAGTTTGTAAACACGAGTTTCGTGAATATCTTACTATAGGATAACATTAGGATAATATCGTTAATTTTTTTTAAAAAAAGATGGTAATTCAAAATGTTTACCTAGGAAAGATTTGACATGTGTCTCTTTTGATGTCTTTTAGTTGTTTTACTATTACGTCATCTTGTGATGATCTAAAAAATATTGGAAGGTTGATTTGTGTTTTTTAATTTTGCACCGTCATAATACTAAACATCGGCATGTTTTTAGGCTTGCGGCCAAATCTGGTTTAGCCATTCGAACAAATCCAGCTAGTCTAACCGGTCCGGCTAGCGGACCGGTAAAACGTTTGGTTCATTGTTCGGCCCGTTTCCGAAAACATTGGTTTTTATAATTGGACTGAACGGCAGACTGGGCTAACTAAAACTAGTTTTCAGGATGATATGGTGTATAAATCCTATATGAAACCTCTTTGATTTAGTCCGATATAGTTATTCTTTAAAAACATGTTTCAAACTAAACCGTTTTTTACTTTGTTTGACTTGGTCCAAACCAGTTCGGTTCGACTCATGAACCGGCTTTGTGCACGTCTATTTGGGAGTGTGCAAGACTCGAACATACAACAATGGAAGTGTGCACAATACATCGATGATGACACATCAACGGTTGTTCTTATGTAACACTTTTTATCTTATTTTATTTGATTTATTGTATTTGAAAGTCTACGACATCCAACAATGAAACTTAAATAAATCAACTTTCTATTTATCTTTTCATTTATTTGTATCATTAGATTTTGTAAAAGTTTGTGGACTTAATGTTTGATTTGATTGATTATAATATTCACTTACTTTATTACTACATTAGTTATCACTTTATTTAACTTAGGGTTTACTAACTTGTTTGACTTTCATCATTAAGTTGTTACTATCCTTTTTAGAAAGTTGTAATTAAATAACACTTTCCCTCCTTCAAAATGCATTCTTAGCAAAATACTTAGGTTAAAAAAAACTTAAACCAAGCTTTCGTTGGTTAAAATAATATTATTTATACTTACACCAATCAGTTCTTATTTTTTTAGAGTTTTTTAAATTTAAGAGCATGTAATATTTATTTTTGAGTAAGTTAGACCACTAATAAATATTTTTAATAGTTAGAAGCTACGATCATGTCGTGTATTTTGAGGCGAGGCCATAGTACGTCATGCAGAAAGAGAAGTGAAGAAATTTAGAAGTTGTTTCAAACTTTTTTACAAAAGTTGAATTGATATATTATTTATACGATTAGTATTATATACCTTTCTTGATCTAGAGTGTACATTATTATTAGAATTTGGTTACAAGTTGTGACCTGACTTGCCGAACACCTAAAAATCAAGACATAATCGCAATTCACAATAGTAAAACGAATAAATAATTTCGACGAGTATGAATGTATATACTCTTTGTTGATCAATAATGGTTTCTTTAGTCCCACAACATGTTCCCATCATTTCAACACGAATATCTGTGATTTGAAACCAAAAGTTAACCTACTAGGATCCAAACATGATAATATGCCCAAACATAATGATACATGAGCTTCATAACATCAATGAAAACCTTTATTTATTTGTATCTTCTTGTTTGGAACATAAGATCTATAATCATGTAAATTGATTATAAATCTTACTTTTTCTAAGATAAGTACTTATAGACATGGGCAGAACCGGAATTCTATTTTGGTTCGGTCTAGTTTAGTTCGAAAACCAAACATAACTGGTTATAAACAGTCTTATAATATTTATTTTTGATTAGTATATTTATGTCACTTTAGAAATTTGAATGTGTCATGTTAATGCCATTAATAATAATATAGTGATGTTTCATTAATATGTGCGACAAAATACAAACAGTTCGAACGTTGGTGGAGCCTTAAATTGTGTGGACACAACCACAGTCTACAGCCTCAACTTGCCACTAGAAAGAAATGCTACAGTAGCATTGATTACATTATGATTTTATATGCAACTATTAACATTTATATTTATATTTGTTTTTTTTAAAAGTGTTTTGTTAGCTTTGTGATTGATGGATTTTAACCAATATAACATGTAGCACTTGACCAAAGGTGTAACAAACATTTTATGTGAAATTATATTACTTGGACTTGATCTATTAAGTTATTAAACTATATATCCATCAACTGGATAAAAGTAAAAGAATTATAACTTACCATAGATCGAGAAATAAAATAAGTTTTTATTCATTTATAATTAAAAATTCTATAGGTGTTGTTGGACAACAATAAGATTGTCATGTGACATGAATGTTACGAGTTCGAGTTGTTGAAACAACCACTTGTATTAATATACAAGTAATAATGCGTACATGAAACCCAAATTGGCCTGACACAAGCAAGCTAACATGCGGGTTGAAGGGGTCTTATGCAACCTTCGGATTCAATCCTACGGACAAACTCTTCTTTTGTATGGATACTTCTAAAGACTAGCTGAAAGGCCTTACCCTTTGGTTTTACGCAAGCGCATGCCTTCCTCATCGAATTTGCGCATGATTATAACATGACTCATTATATATGGATGGAGTTATTTTCATGAAGATGACTCTAAAACCAAATTTCTCTTATGGAACCCTTATTTTGACTTTAAAGATTGTTTTTTCAAAATTTTCTACTTTTGTTTAATATAGTTTTCAATTCTAAAATATGTGGATCATATATAATTTCTTAAAAAGGTTAATTGACATTTTTAACGGTTCTTATATATTTATAACTCTGTTTATTCATTTATGTTTATGAATTTTAAAAACCGTTTTAACATATAAAACTAAACACTTTTTAATAGACACATCGTGACAACGTTTTATAGTTATTAATCTGTTTACACTTCACTAACCATGTGTTACGTTTTACTCAAAGCTCAGCCCAATTAGGGCGAATGCCTCTACACCAATTAAAAATAGATGCAATGATACTACCACTAATTGTGTTACTTGACGTAAAATTACCAGTCTTTTTAACAACAATTAGATGTTAATGTAAAATATTACAATTTTCACGTCTATTGACGTGAAAATACTATAACTTTTGCTACACTTTACGTACCCGTTAGCACGTCTGATGATGTGATTCATTCTTAGCATTCAAACATATATAACAATCAAATTATCATTTAAAAACTTCATATACATCACTCCAGTAAACACATTACTTCAAATGATATAAACCACACAAATTTTTTGTTTTTAAAATTTCAACGGTGAGCATTTACCGACTTATATACATGCACAATTGCAGACATTATGCCTGCAAAGTTGCACCAGCTTTCTCGTGATAGACCTCACAGGCCAATAAATCTACACCCTTAACCATTTTCACATATTTCCCATAAATCTTTCTACATAATCACTAATCACCCAATTGGGTACTCTAAATTTCAATCTTTTTTCATCTGGGATCATCAGATTCTCACTTCTTAACAATTTTATGCACTAATCTCATTGTTTCTATGATCCCCTGTTCAAGATTCTTGCAAAAGCTTTCTTGGAAACTTCAATTTGACCCCCTTGAATAATAAGTTTTATAAAAATCCCAAGAGGTAGCTTTGATCATGAGTAACAATTAATATCTTTATGTGATCTATACTTTACTTGGTTACTCAGATTAGCAACTGTACGAACTCCATTATAATAGTCAGGGGTTTTGTGTAATTAGGGTTTCAATTGTCTGTATACCATCTAATTTGCTCTAATCATCATAATATCTTGTGGGGTTAGTTAATTATTGTGTTTTGAAGATGGATTACTGTTGTTCAACACTAAAAAACAGTACCCATTTGCCGAAATTACAAGATGAAGGGTTTTTGGGAGGGGAGAAGATCAGAGGGAGCCTAAATGGCACAGTTTGGGTTAATCATGTTAAAAAAAGATTGAGTTTTGAGAAGAAGATTAGCAAGATTACAAAACCTGGGGTTGCTTTCTCTGTTATCACATCAGATAGTGGCAAAGAAACGTTGGTTGAGGTAAGGTTCCATCATTTTATTTATTAATTTCTTGAATTTTAACTTTTTTATTAGGAGGGAAAGATAGTTTATACTGTTTTGTTATTGTTTATGATAATTAATTTTGTTTTGAGTTTGTTTGATGATTGGTAGAGGTGATTGTGATTATATCATCATGATACTTTACCCTTGGAATAATTTCATTTTTAGTTTTTTTGATGATGTATGTTAAGAACAAAGAATAACTTTTTAGCTTCTGATGATGGGAAAGCTTGTGCAAGATTTGAGAGAAGAATAACTTTATAGTTTTTTTGTTGATTTTCATTTGGCATTTGAGTTTGATTCATATGCGTGTTTTTCGAATTATAGACACTTGCAGCACCAACATTTGAGAGAAGAAGAATTAATCCCAAAAATGTTGCTGCAATAATACTTGGTGGTGGTGCTGGAACTCAACTCTTCCCTCTTACAAGCAAAACTGCTACTCCAGCTGTAAGCATATTTCATTATCGGTTCATATGCGTATATAACTGTCAAGATTATTGTTTTTAGTTGCTTGATTCACATACTGGAAGAAAGTCTGTTCTTTTGTAATGCTTTCAAGATTCTTGCTATTATTTTCTTGATTCGCATACTTGAAGGAATCCTGTTCTTTACAACGATTTCAAGATTCTTGTTATTATTTTCTTGATTCACAAACTTTGAAGAAATCCAGTTCTTTCTATTAATTTCAAGAAGCTTGTTTTAATTTTTCTGATTCACATACTTAAAGAAATTGAGTTTTTTATATCCATTTCAAGATTCATGTTATGATTTTCTTGAATTATGAACTACCCCGGGTAGCCATGGGCGGTGGTGGATCATGAATTTTTGGCAGTGTTTTATATGTTTTTGTTATTTTATGCTGCAAATTTTTTTAGGTAATGTTCCTGTGGGTTGAGGAAGGAAGCTTGTGATTGACCTTAAAACTTGTAGGATTTATGTTTTTCTGTTCTTGTTTGTGATTTTGATGATATGTGTTGCACAGGTACCTGTAGGAGGATGCTATAGACTTATAGACATCCCAATGAGCAATTGCATTAACAGCAGCATAAACAAAATCTTTGTTCTGACTCAGTTCAATTCTGCTTCACTTAATCGTCACATTTCCCGCACTTATTTTGGCAATGGTGTTAATTTCGGGGATGGTTTCGTGGAGGTATGTTCTAGATTTTATAAATATTAAGTGACACATTGGGATTGTGGGTCCTGTTAACGCGACACCAGTAGGATTAGAACTTAGATTATTGTAATCTTATGAGAGATTTTTTAAGAAATATGTGATTTATACAGGTGTTGGCTGCAACTCAAACTTCTGGCGAGACTGGAATGAATTGGTTCCAAGGAACTGCAGATGCCGTGAGGCAATTTACATGGGTTTTTGAGGTCCGTTTGTGTGTATGAAACCTCAAAGAAACTTTAATATTGTGTATATGTTACCATCTTATGCAGCGTTTCTTTGTGTTTGCTTTTTTCGGTCAATGTAGGATGCCAAGAACAAGGATATTGAGGATATACTAATCTTGTCGGGTGATCATTTTTACCGTATGGACTATCTGAACCTTTTGCAGGTATATATATTTATTTCTTTTCAGTATTATGAAGTAAAAAAGACTAAATTTTATCTTAATTTTGCTATTTTACTGAAATGTACAAACAGAATCACATTGACAGAGACGCTGATATCACCGTTTCTTGCGTGCCTGTTGGTGAAAGGTCTATTATTCTAAAAAAATATTATCTGTTTGTTTTCTGATTCATTTTATCAAATCTGAAATGGGGCGTTGTATTTTTCAGCCGTGCATCTGATTTTGGACTGTTAAAGTTTGATAACACGGGTAAAGTCATCCAATTTGCTGAAAAACCAAAAGACAATGATTTGCAAGCTATGGTAAGCATACAAGATGTAACAAAAAAAAAACTAGTGATTTTAAAGACGTTTTCATGATCTTTTGTTTTGTTTTTCCAGCGGGTTGATACAACTTTACTTGGATTATCACAAAAAGATGCTGAAGAATCACCTTATATTGCATCAATGGGTGTTTACGTGTTTAAAAAAGATGTTTTGTTAAAGCTTTTGAGATGGAGATACCCAACAGCTAATGACTTCGGGTCTGAAATCCTTCCTGCTGCTGTCACAGAACATAATGTGCAAGTAAGGAAACAAACCATTATGTTCTTTTTTCTTTTTTTCTTTTTTTAATTCTTATGTAATTTTGATGATCGTGGCAGGCGTATTTGTTCAGAGATTACTGGGAGGATATTGGAACAATCAAGTCGTTTTATGATGCAAATCTGGCTCTTACAGATGAGGTGATTTGCTTTTTAAATTTTGTGTTCTTTTGATGTGTATAAATAATTTGATGTTATGATCGACAATGTCTGATCTCATTTGATGTCACTTTGAAGGTACCTAAGTTTCAGTTTTATGATCCGAAGACTCCGTTTTTCACTTCTCCAAGATTCTTGCCACCATCCAAGATTGAAAAATGCAAGGTAAAGCCATACCCGAAAGTCAGACCTTCTAGTCTTTTGATTTCACGCCTTCACGTGTTAGTATGTGTAACTGTTTATCAAATTGTTACATTTTTTTTTTCTGGTCTGTTTTTGCAGATAAAGAATGCAATCATTTCACATGGTTGTTTCTTGAGAGAATGCAGCATTGAACACTCGATAGTGGGTGAACGCTCACGGATAGACTCAGGGGTCGAGCTCAAGGTGATAATAGGCTTTTTCATATCTACAATATTGATATTATTATCTATCGCGATAAGATCTTTATACAGAACTAACATTTTCTTGACTAAAACCCAAAACAGGACACACTAATGTTGGGGGCGGATTATTATCAGACAGAATCTGAGATCGCGTCTTTGCTGGCTAATGGAAAGGTCCCAATAGGGGTCGGAAGTAACACGAAAATCAGGTAAAAAGATAGTCGAATTGGTAAAGCCTTTTTCGGTCGTTCTTTAATGTTGCCAATTTTGTTGCAGAAACTGCATTATAGACAAGAATGCAAAGATTGGAAGTGATGTGATGATCATGAACAAAGATGTGAGCCAAGTTTCAATTTTTATTATGCTTATATAAATTTAGTTGCATTATTCTTAGGGGTGTTCATAAACATCTATCGAACCAAAGAAAGTCGGCTAGTTTGGCCAGTTTGAGACTTATATGGTTCGGATTTGGCACTTTTAAGGTCTGATAGACGGTTTGAAACTTGGAATCGGCTCTATAAACCGAGCCATTTAACCTTCATGAACCATTTTTATTAATTTAAAAACTTTAATACAATGGTATATATCTATTATATTCATGAACCATTTTTATTAATTTAAAAACTTTAATACAAATATAAAAAATATATATAATATTCAAACTGTCAAAACCAAACAATCAAATAGCCAAACCGGTAAAACTAGCTGGTTTAACCGACCCAAGCGATTTGGTTTATTATATTCTAAAAATGTAGTTAGCAGCTGGACCTAGAAACTGACATGACGATGGATTCGAATGTTGACAGGGTGTCGAAGAAGGTGATCGAGCGGACAAAGGATTCTACATAAGATCCGGGATTACAATCATATTGGAGAAAGCTACAA
The DNA here is from genome assembly GCA_018326385.1 of Flaveria bidentis. Taxonomy (NCBI): domain Eukaryota; kingdom Viridiplantae; phylum Streptophyta; class Magnoliopsida; order Asterales; family Asteraceae; genus Flaveria; species Flaveria bidentis. The sequence continues at coordinate 17,650 of BJCM01020134.1, forward strand.
TCAATGATGGTGTTGTTATATGAAATATGAATGTAGAGAGGGTAAAGTACAAGTGATGATGCGGAATGTACATGTTTTACCTTCATGTGACCAAGATCAAGTGGGCTGCTCCATGGGTCATGTTGGTTGAACTAGGGTGGGTCAGTGGTTGTTGTAACCTTATAAAGGGCCACATCACAACAACCTTTTTTTGTTGTACTAAAGTTATTGCAATAAAGTTATTATGTATACTATTTATTAAAATAATCAAAATATTGATATTATATATTATTGGATCTTGAAATTGTTGGATCCTATGTGGGTATAGAAGAGTGTGCAGATGGGGTTAGGATAAATGTGTTCCAATAAATAATTAAATATGGACATAACGAAATTCCCAAGGTGCACAACATCTTAAATTTTGAACTTTTTTTTTCTGTCTTGGGGTTTTTTATTTCTGAAAATATATGAAGTATTTATTATTATAAAGAAATCGTTATACGAATATGGCAATGCTTGGTTTATGCATGTTTATCGTGTCGGTTTTCGGATTCTTAAGAATTGTTCATGTTTGAAGATTTTTGTAGCTAGTATGAAAATCATACTCGAATTCAAATCATGAAACCGATTTGAATTGTATTCAGCTAAATTGAACTTAACGTATTTGGATGTATACTCCAGAAGGTCAAACTACAAAGCAACCTAAACAAACGAAATAACAATTTCACTAGATCTTTGCTACTTGTACATTATATATATAAATAAAATTATTATTCGTAGCTACTTTAAGAGTTATTTTCCGTTTATTGTAGCTGCTAGTGGTGAAATTATTGTTTTTTAATTTTTTTTCCTATGACGATAACCACGTCTTAATAATTATAGCTCCTGCTGCTTTTAAGTTTTAACTATACATATATAGTTACTATCAAAATGTATGATGTTATGACTTTATCTTTTGGTTATACAATTACATATTTTACTAATTAATTAATCTTTTTATTTGATAGTTACGCCTAAACTTAAAAGACATTTCTAAAATATATAATTATATTTTTACAAATATATAAATGCAAATCATTATTATGTAAACCAAACTTATTCATATCTATTTACTTCAAACTTATTCATATCCCGGCAACAAAACTTTTTTACTTTTTCTAACATTTAAATTACCTAATGCACTTATACAAATAGGTTAGCGGATCAAACCCTAGACCGCTTGAGTTTTCTCATGTTGACACGAAGCGACTGGTTTAACCTTGAGCTCTTTTACTGTACGCGGGGTATAGTATGTTTTATTAGAATATATATTCTTACATACTACTACTACTTTAAAGTTACAAAACTATAACAAAAAGAAAAAGTAAAAATAAACATCAAAATAATTGGTTTAAAGAGTAATTATCTTTCAAATTATGATATAAAACACACAATTAGTTTAAGTTATACTATAAAACATTCTGAAAAATAATAAACAACTAAGCAAGTCTATAATTAAAAGGGTTAAACGGGTCAGGTCACGAAACCGAAAGGTCAAACCGCACAGGAGATGTTTATGTAAATGGGATCATGGTTCTACCAGACATAACCCAGTAAGACTAAACCAAACATGTGAATTTCATTTTCATCTAGATTCATGACGTGTAAGTAATTCACATCCTCAAGTCATATGATCCCAAGTTTTGTCCCCCTGATCATACTTAACATTCTACTTTCGCTTTTCTAGACAATAGTATCGTACACCTTGATAACTTACTGAAAAATATAAACAATAAGACAATAGTATCGTAAACCTGGGCCAAGAATCATACAAACTTTATCGACATGAATTGTACAAACTTTATCGCGTGTTCTTTACAAAGAGAAAACAGTACTGTTGATTCATTAAAGCACTCAGACACTAATCAAAGCCAAACTCGAGTTATCGACTAGGTACAAAATACAAACAAACAAACCCAGAAACAAAACTGCATTTGTGATACCACTAGCATAACTAATCAAAAGTCTTTGTGTTCCAAAGAACAAAAGATTCCTTTTTCTGCAAGTTAAACTGTCTAAATCCAGTCATCGCCTTACCCATTAGCGCCATTGCAGCGATGCTTGGAAACTGCTTCTTCTGCAGTTCCTCCATCTCAGATCTAGAATCGTCCAGCTGGCAAGTCCCCGCGGTCTCACGATTCTTCTGGTTTTGTTTATGACCCCACCTTTGAATCCAAGAATGTGCAAGCGTTATTTCTTTAAATTCGCATTTTGCCTCTTCTGAAGACAATTCGCCTATTTCAAATTCTGAAGTTTTACCGTCGAGTTTACCAGTCAAAGGTTCTGACTTTTTACCTTGATGTTTATCCAACACCAGTTCTGGTTTACCTTCCACGACTTTGACTGAGGTGAAGAATCTGCTTAGTCTTGTGTGTGATGATGTCTCAGCCACTTTGAGGCGTTTGATCCATCGGCTTCCTGGATCTGAATCTGGGTTGCTATTTGAACATTCGTTTGAGTTTGAGTTAGTTGTTGGGTCAAGATTGAAAAGTAGTGTGTTCATGTCTAAACTTTGAGTTCTTGAGGTGGCTGGCTCGGCTTTCTCGGTTGAGCTTGATGCAGCTGGTTGAGCAGAAATCTCTAAGTTTATATCCGGTAGTTCTATCTTACGCTTTCTACATTTATCTTTCTCTATATTTGGTTCCGTCATAATGTCCTGAAATGAAAGCAAGAAGTTAGGTATTGAGTACCGGTGTCTTTTTCTTAGAACAATCACACACTCTCCTAAATCTACACCAATGTCCACCGTATGACTAAACCCTCAACCAGATGGGTAGGGACACCTTAATACACACTGTAATATTGCTAGGCTACAAGCCCTTTGGTATCCATTTACTTATAAATGGGCTAAATACGGTTGTGTTTCGTATCAACCGGGTTAATAAAACAAATGTTAGCTAAATTTGGAGTGGGCTGGGCTAGTCTGAACTGGTTGAAAGTAGCCCAAACTCTACATTTAATTCGTGCAACCTCCTTGAGCATTTTTATTCTAAGATATAGATTAATATTCAATAATTTTATCAATCTTAACACAGTAATTGTTATAACTTTTGTATAAACATATCTCAGGGTTAAGAGGGTTGTAAGTGTACCTTATTCGGCGGAGATAAATGTACGCCTGTAAAGAAAGATTAGAAAATGCAATTTAATTACTGCCAGAAATTGAATAATACAGCTTTTGCAACTAGAGGAAATATATATACCTGAAAGATGATTCTTCGTATAAGATTCCATGTCCATGGTATCAGTATCAGCTGATGACTCATTTTTCTGAACATCTTCAGAAGCTTTATGATATACAACATTTTCCTGTGATCCATGATCAGAGGAATCTAAAAGTTGAAGCTCTACTCCTTGTTGACTTTGACCAAAATGTGGATGGCTGTAGTTAACCTCTTTGAAAACTTCTCCTTTAAATTGGGTGGATGTCCTAGATTCTCTAAAAAACTGGCTTTCTTGATACACTTTAACATCAGTCTGTTTAGTGATCAATAAACTGTGAGTCGTTCTAGAAAAAGTGTGAAGACCACCTGGCATCCCAGTCATCTCCACATCATGAACAAAATGGGGAACATTTTCAAGTGAATATTGTCCATGATGCAATGTTTGTAATTTGCTACGTTGTGGGGAACCAGTTTGACGTGGAAAGAATCCCATTCCAATATGTTTTTGCATTCTTTTGTATTGTTCTTCGATAAGTGCATGTGAATGGTGGCTGCTTGTAGAAGGATCGGTTTTCAAAACGGATGTGTTATTTGGTCTTGAAAATGAAGGAATTACTGGCTTTTCACTTTTTGGTTTGGATGCAAAAGATTCCGTGAGGTGGCAGAAGTTTTCTGGTTCGTGGGTTGTGTGAGTGTCAAGCTTGTAGCTGCTTTCACCAAAAAACATGTGATATTTCACCTGCTCTGTAGGTTGAAGATGGCTTTCTCTTGATGTAGTTTCTAGACTAAAATCACGGATCAATTTATCATTTGGAACTTGAGGTCCTAACGCGTGCACTCCTTCCTTCAACTTCCCACTTTCCTGACCACGTTTGAAAAACGGAAAGGACTGACTACTTGGTTTCATTAGACTCATCGTCAAATCCACATCTTTAATCCCTTTGGAAAATCCAAAGTTATCAGATGCTACTTCAACTCCAGTCAGGTGATTCTTGAAATCAAGATCATTTAAATCATTTCTTTCCATTCTACTAATCTGAGTTAAATGATCATGCTTACCCACTTCAGATCTTGCTCCTGCCCAATGTGTCAACCATGCAGATTGGACAGTTTTCCCATTGTTAACAACATGTGATTTCGCTCCACTTTCAGGCATGATGATTCGAACCAACTACTCTCTATCACTAAAATCAACTTCAGGTCTAACAAGAGGTAAAGACTTCTCAGCAAGGTTACATTCAAACCGCCCAATTCACACTGTATCCACCTAGGATGAAATAATTCAAGAGAAAGACAAAGTTAACATCAAACCTAAAACCATAAACTAATAACCAGCAAATATGACTGCAAATCAGCTTCAATTTTTGCATTCAAAAACTATGTTCTTACTCTCTACCAAACAATCCTTCACTGTTCTAAATTACAGATGTTATGCGAAATCAAGATCAATATTGATTCAATTTCACCTCCCAACCTCAAATGCAACCCTCCCAAACCCTAGCAACAATTTCAATTTCAAGTTACACGAAGCTTCATCACCTCAACTTCTACAAAACCTATTATAATACTATCCGATCTCTCAACTCACGCACAAATTTGAATGAGTAGCATTAAAAACACAAAATCACGGTTAAACACAATCCTAAAAACAGCCAAAAACTCGAAATCTAACATTATATTCATACAAACAATGAGCGTACAACTATCATTTTAGGTTTCACGTATGCGAACAAAATCAACATCGGAATAAAACTAACCTGTGATAGTGATAGTTTGGAAGATTTACAGAGAGAATTGAACAGAACTGATGAATTGCGAGGTGGAGAATGGAGTGATCTATAAAACGAATTGAAGGAAATCAGAGCCACAAGATATTATTCGTTACAGTGAGTAGTCGTACGAAGAAGATAGACATTAGAGATGATGTGTGATTGCCATAGCAGAGTCATGATGCATATACATGTATACATATACATACATGTGCATATATGTGGGTATTTCACGGTTGAAAGCAGTGAAGAAGACGGTAAAGGAGACGGTGTTGAGGCTCGAAAGCCGAGCTGTCAAATTGCAGTCGGCTTCTTCTGAGCCGCTTGTTTGTTGTCTTATTTTATTTGGATAATATAAACAAAGGAAAAAGGTGTGTAAAAAATAAATAAATATGCACATGAGGATAATAAAAAACAAATAATTAACATTTTTAGGATTTTTTACTAGAATATTACAAAAACTAGGTTAGTACCCCGTGTATTACACGGGTTAAATAAATTAATATTAAAAATTAGTAACGAAAAATTATTAATTATAATATGATATTTTGAAATATGATATGACTAAAATTACGTATAAGTAAGAACTATAAGTAATAAAACAATTATATTATTTTCTTTGAACTTTTGTTTTATCATTTTTAAATTTGTTCTAAATCAAAACGTTTTAAAAATATAGTTTTTTTAAAATTTCTTATTATAACTTCCAATTTTAAATTTATATGGTTCATAAAAAAGCTAATTTCTAAAAATACTAATTTTAAATATTATGTATTTTTTAAAAAGTTGGTTGTTTTAAGAAATTACTTATATTATACAAAAGATTATTTTTTTAGAAATTACATTTATAAAAAAACTTTTTCTTAATTTATTAAAAACTATTTTAATCTTAAAAACAATTAAATTAAATAATATAATTAGTAGTTAATGTAAGCATTTAATATGAGAGAAAAACGAAAAAATTAGATTTAGGAAGTCTAATATTGTGACAAGTGTCAACTCAAACCTTCTTTTATTATAATAGATAAATTACTAGAGAGATATTTTTAGAAATTAATTTTCAAAATTTTCAAAATTAATTTTTGAAATTGTCTCTCGTCTCTACCCTCACATCCATTGTAATATATCTGCTACTAGCTTTAGTAAACCCGTGTATCACACGTGTTTAATAAATAAAATATTAATATAATGTAATTTATTGATTATAAATAATATTCTAACAAATGATATGATTGAAATTACGTATAAGAAAATAAAACAGTGATTTCAACTTTTTAAAATTTTGTTTTAAATTTTTTTCCAAAAAATAAGCATTTTGTTCCAAAACAAATCGTATAAAAATGTCATTTTTAAAATTTTTTTTATTATAACTCCCAATTTATTTATTTTTGGTTTTAAATGATTGAACTTTTAAAAATACCAATTTTAAAATATCTCGTGGTTTTAAAAAGGTTTTAAGTTTTAGAAAATTTTATTATTTTATAAAAGTTTTGTTTATTTAGAAATAATATTAATAAATAGATCTTT